>JAOEHY010027458.1:0-23813 GCA_025447955.1 Psilopsiagon aurifrons
CATCCCTCCAGGAGCAGAGGGAAGAAAAAGGGGGAAGTGAGTGAACAAACTACGTGGCTGATTTATGGCTTAAACCACGACAACATAACTCAAGTTGGCATTTCCAAACGCATGAGTTTTAACTCCCACATGCTAATGTTTTTCAAGGTAAGCTATTTTGTTTACTTTTTCTTTACATCTCCAGTCACAAATATAGCCATTTAAAGAAGCAAAATACTGAAGCAGTAGCGTCTAGAGGAGGGCAAAAGCAATATCTGCACCAGTGAGACTTACAGGACATTCTGCAAATAGCTTCGCATGAAAGAACTAAGGGGAAGGGGCATATACCAAAAGCCTGCAGAGCACACTGAAATTCACTCACGAGAAGCAAACTTCTGTACAGTCAGTAGTAATAATACTCAGAGAGTAGATGTCTATGCTTCATGCTGCATTAACTGTCAACAAAACTAAACTTACACAGGCTAGAGTGGATTTTTACGTTATTTTGAGTGCATTAAAAATTGCCATTTTACTAAGGAATACTAGCAAAGTAAATTCCAACAACATTCCTCATAGTTCCTTCCGCAGTTCTCCCATTTACCCCATCCAAAATGTCCATCATCCGTGTAATCAGCAACAGCAAAACTTTTCTTTTGCTTTAGACCATCTTATACAGGTGAAGAAACCTGCATCCACCTGCTCTTTTCCAGTCTCTTGAGTTCTTGAGGGAACAAACCTGTCAGAGGTCAAGGAGTATCTAGATGACGCTCTTAGTCATATGGTGTAATTTTAGCTAGTCCTTGAGGAACTAGGAGTTGGGCTTCATGATCATGATGGGTCCCATCCAAGTTGAGGTATTCTATGATCTTTTCCCTGATCTTACTCTGTCTTTACATTCTTTTTCCTTCTCATTTACTTTACATTCTCATTCTCTTTACATTCTTTTTCCTTCTTTTTCCTTCCCATCTCCTTTTCCCTTCTCCTATTCACTTGCTTGTTACCCTAACCTCTACACTGGACACCCTGTAGAAGACATTTTATTCAAGGAGCTAGTGATCCTGAATATGCCTGCTCTACTGTGCCTTGTACCTAAGGCTTGAGCAGCCCATTTGTTCTCAGGAGCAGGTGCCCACACCACCCTGAGCTGGTGTATGCTAGGATGGAGATAACCTTCCGGCCTATTGGGGAAGCTGTCTGTTAGATGGACGAACTACTCAGATAATACCCTCTCCATTGACAGGATCTGTGCTGCTCAGCACCCCTTAGGAAAATCAACCTCGGCCCCATCCAATGCTGCATGAACATGAGATGCCCAGCATCTGAAGAGATGCAAGATGTACTCACTATTTATATGCCTCTTCTTATCCTATCTTACAAAACCTGCTGTTTTATTAAGCTATTTCTTCTCTGGCCTTTCTTGTTAATATCCATAAGTAGCCTTGCTCCATCCCTCTCAGCCTTCACTTCAGCCCCTTCCTTGGTGCAGAAAAACCTCTGCCTTTTCTCCACTCCAGGTGCCAGCGGCTATAATGCTCTATCCTCATCCCACCTCTCTTAACTCACTTTCTACCTCACAGCCCCGAGACACAACCTGTATTAAGACTTTGATGCTAGTGAGACACTGTAGAGTCCAAGTACCAGGGACTGAATGACTCTGTCACCCACCTCAGTGTGTTTGCACTGCATTTACATTTCTCCAAGTATAGCATGTTCCCTAAATTGTGTAAATTAGTTGAGTTTATATTATTTGAAAAACAAAAAAACAACACAAAACCAAGGGTGCTGTAGAAGTTGAAAAATCTGCACTGAAGAATTTCCTCAAACACAAACCAGCTACACTGAGCCAGGTAGCTGTGTATCATTCCCAGACCATTCATTGTACATTACATGGGCTTGATAAATGCCACCAAGTCACCCAAAAACATGTAGCAAGAAAGAAAGAAAAAGGGGAGCTGCTGAAAAGACTTCTACCTGCCCACTTTTCTGTTTTGTGGTTAGCACTTTGTGAGAATGGCTTTAAATTATTCTGTTTTCAGTGGCCTTCTGCCTATTTTTTTTCTGACATTAGTCATTACCTGACTTGTACTGGAAGAGCTCAGGATCCAGGGAAACCTGAAAAAGGCATTTTGCTTGAGCTGTTTACATGAGACTTGTGACAGATGGCAAAACTTTATTCTTAATGAGAAGTTTTTCCAGCACAGGTCTCCTGCAAAAGAGTGCTTCCTAAGCCTGCAGCAAACCCAAGGTCACTGCAGTAGGACAACCTCAGATGGGTATCAGGAAAAAGCATGAGCCTCAGGGGTGGTCTGTAACAGTCTGCACACACCATGAGCTTAATAGATGGTGTTGTTACCCCTAGCACAGTTCTACCTTTTGAACACTGGGGTGTAATAATAAAGAAGGCAAAAAAAGGATAAACCTTTAGCCTCAAGGAAAACTGAAAAAGAAGCTGGCACATTTATGCTGGAGCCAAAAAGGAAATTGTGTTATTTACTTGGACTTTATTACAGCGTGCGTCCAACTGCATCAAACATTAGTCATCTTTTCAGTTTTTAGTAGAAGGAATGACTAACTTAATTATAATAAAAACAACATTCTTACTTTATAGTGCAGTACAAAACCAACTGAAATATTAGCAAGAAAATTCTAAAACCATAGAGCCAGCTTCTGGTCATATTTGAATGATATAATCTGCAATAATTTTGTCATGCATAGGTATATTTTTTCCAGGTGTATACCAATGGACTTATTATCACAGCCTTTTCCAAATTCTCCTGATAAAAGGCATCAATGTGAATAAAAAAACTGTGGCGTGAGGTAGTGGTTAGTTTTAGGATATGTAAGAGTCGTTATGATTTCTATCTTATATGTTTGTCACTTTATGCATCAAAATTTATATCTAAAAGATATTTTCTGATCCGCTTTCAAATATGTAACATCTGTTAGGAAGTAAAGACAGATATTCTTGTACTGTATGAAAGACGTTGATGTTCTAGAAAATGTTAAGAAAATGTTTTAAAAATGATCTTTTTTCCAAATATATATTAAAAAAAAACACAACCCTTTTTTTCCCCGAGATCTGTGAAGAGAACATGTTTTCCTTCTTGCTGTTTCCAACACATACAGGAAAACCTTTTTTCCTTTATTTAATTGATTCGTGATTCAAGGAATTCCTAAAACAAACCTGATGTCTCTCTAGACATGCAAAGCATTACAGGAGTTGTCAAGGGCTGATATAAATTGTTACACTTCTATTGAAGCAAATCTTTGATTGTTTGCGTCTTCTGAGGGTTTGCCTCTGTGCTGTGAGAAAGAAAATGGCATTTTTTTTTCTGCGCTTTAGTAAGTGTTCAATAATCCTGGTAAACTGTGTCATAAATCAATTCTGCTATCTTCTTGTATCCATATTACATTATAAAAGTCCTCTTCAGAATGTTGGAAATCTGATCTGCTTTTTTCAGTTTTGCAGTTTGAAAATAAATGGAATAAATTTTAGGTGGGCACTTGTGAAATTATAAAAAAAAAAAAAAGGATCAGATGTCTCTTGGGCAGAAGTTTTCCTTTCTGTTTTGTTTCTTTCTTTTACCTTTATAGCGTGCAGTCAGGATCCGCCTTTTCTATTGTATCACAGATTACTGTATCCAGCTCTTTCCAGACACTAAAAATAGCTCATCTACATGTATCTTTCTAAAATTCCCTCTCTTCTTTTCTATTTTCTGCACCACTGTTATTCCACGCGCTGTTATTTCTATTTGTTCAGAACTATTCATTTTTACAAAAGAGATCATTGGATTCAATTTATCAATATGTTGGAAAAGTTTTAATAGATAAACAACTAATGGGGTTTTCATCATTATTTCACAGTACTGTTCATTTCCAAGTGAAAACATCATCCTACATTCTAAAGGAAGTTACCTGCATGAAAAGCTTATTGGTTTTTTTCAAATAAACAGTGTAGGGTTATCATTTGTCTTTTTGTCCATTATTTCTCATATAATCATTCCCTTTCTTTCCTTTCTTTCCAGTGAGTTTAAGTCCTACCTTGATTCTTACAAGCACATTATCATGTGAATATTTTACTTTTCAGTACATGTTCTTAGCTCATATTATGGCCTTTCAAAACTTTATAGATTGCTCTTGTGTCTAAAGATCTTAAATGTGTTAGCCATGGTTTTGCTAAGTAAGGGATCTCCATTCTGAGTATCATTGAATTCTCAGTAAGATCTAGTGGCAAACCAAATATTATACACAGCTACAAAATACATTAATCTACACAGTTTAATAGTATGGCAATTGTTTAGCATTTATATCTATAATAGCCATGAAAGGAGAATTATATTTTAACTCAAAGATACTGTGGAACATTGGAGCCAGAGATAATCTGTTATGAGACAATGCAAGTTTTTTATGTCTGAGCAAATATTTGGTTAAACCTTCCTTGTATAAACGGATGACAATTGCTCACCATCCTGTAAATCTGATGGAGTTTGGTCATTTACAGTTCTCCCCTTCTGGAGTCGGTGGCAAGTTGGTCATCTGCAGCTTTCCTAAACTAAACTAAGTTTGTATTAACCAAGAGAATGAACATTCACTGTAAAATATTTTTTAAAGGAGAAATACTCCATAGAACTGTCTGGGTTGCTTAACACCCTAACATCTCATGGTAGCAGCATTCATTAGCTCCGTCTTCTCAGCTCTGACCAGTGAAGCTGGTTCATCTTCTTGCTTTTCTCAGAGGCTAAACTTTTCAACCCTTACAAATTTTCATGTTCCTTTTTCAGTATAATACCTGCTGCTGAATCCCTAACACTGCGTCCTTGTTCTCTAGTGTCTACATCATTGGCCACTACTTGTCCTTCCCATCCCCATGTCCTTTCTGTAGAAAGAGGAGCACAATGGAAGGTAATGCGTTTCTCCCACTTTTCCCCACTGCATCAATCCTATCCTATCATGGAGTCAGGGATACATGTACCAACCTGCAAGACTGAAGGTGATCTGATGTCCAGTAACATGAATGCATCTTAGGATGGCAGGCGTTGCACTGAATTTCTGATCAAATGCATCTGTCCTGCCAGCTCTGCACTGGAGAGCTCTTTCTGCTGTTCCGAGGTGCACAGTAGCCTCATGCATTTTGTTATTTCCTAAATTGCTGTGGTAAGTTTTGCCTGAGTTTTTTGATCAATCCCCTCAATCCATACAGCAAATATAATAACCAGGCAAGACACAACATTCATAAATGAGAACGCTTCTTATCTGTCAGAAATGTTATTATTTTCTGTATTGTGTTCTTTCTCAGCTGCCACATAATAAGGCACAGATTTTCAGAACTGGCATCTTTTATCTGAGATATTGTGATATCCCTACGTTTAGTAAGCAACAGAATTACTTCAAGGCAAGTACAGTTATGTTTTCAATTAAAGCACAATGTCATACTTTTGTTGCCATTCCCATCTCATTGACAGACATTGGCAGTGAATAATATATATTGTATTTTTATCTAGTTTGTATTCAATGTCACTGCAATATGAGTACTACTCTTAGGTAGGCAGGGCCACTGTCTCTCAATGCATATATAGTTTCTCAAATTCAACACAAATTTGCACAAACATGTCTAGCTCTCAGAAGCATATCCATCTTCTCAATGTCATTTGTTTTCAAGTAGTCATTGATTTCAGTCATGAAATCATTCTACATCATTTAGCAAATACCTATGACCCCAATCTTCTCCTGCACTTCTGAGCACTGTGATCGGTTTGATCTATTTGGGCAAATGCCCTCCCACACAAAGGCAAGTTTTGGTTCTGTTCCTGAATCCAACAAGTACTTTTATATTTAATGTTAGCATCTCCAGTAAAAAGCATTGCTCTTATACAAATAATTTTGATGGGACTTAAAAAGCACAGATTTTGTGGATTTGGTTTGGCTTTTTTGAGTATAGTTTGATTTAAAATAAATATGGTTTGTTTAAATGAGTGTTATTTATAAAGGCCTGGAAGGTGGTAATGAAGATGTCTGAATGTGATGTGCTCTGAGGCCTACATTTGCTGATGTGGTCGCTGTGTAAGCTGCGCTGTACACAGTGTGTATGGTGGAAGCTAGGCAGCATTTAGCATGGCTTTTACCACAGTACACTGAGGTTGTAACTATGCTAATGACAAAAATTAATTTAATCTCCAAAGTAGAAGCTAAGGCCTTTTGCTTTGTTGAATGTAGAACTGTCAGAAGCCCTGCAGACAGGACTGAGTTTTGTCAGCTATATAAAAGCAAATCACTCAAGACTGTATGAGACGCCCTAGAAACTTTGCCCACATCTGCTTTTGTACACTCTTCACAGTCTGTCCTCGGCCTTCCACTGGCAGGCTAGTCAAAGCCCTGTGTGGCTAGTTGTCTTAAAGCGTGGCAAGTGGATCTCCTTTAGTCTTTCCCTTGATGAAAAGGGCTTCTGCCTCTAGGTTGCTTTTTGCTGTGCTAGGAAGGCACATAATCTCTAAGGAAGTAGGATGGTAGCCTCGCTGGTCTTTGCCCCACTTCTTGATTTTCTTCCTCGTTGTTCAGCTAAGGCTGATTTCCGGACCTGTACAAGAAATTTCAGTGAGAAGCAATTTTTGCATGGATCGTGCTCCTTCCTACTCCCAGTGATCGTTATGATTTTCTCCTGTTATTTGAGGCAGCAGTATTTCTAAAGAGACATCACTTATCTGGAGAATTATTACTTGGAAAAGTTTTTTTTGCCCTCCACTATTTCACTGTTTATCAGGTAGGATCACGCTAAAATGGCTAATCCTATATCCAGTTTGCAGGCTCTAAACCACATAAAATAATCCTATTTTGAAGTCCAGCAGCAGACACAAGAGGGATTGGATGACTCAGAGGAATAAAAAAGGCTGTGTGAGTATCTGGAAATACTTTCTTGGTCAGTCTGTGAAAGGTTAAACAGAGTTTTCCCCAGGAGGAATTAAAAAAATAAGAAAAAGGAATTTTCAGTAGATTGAAACATTGAAAACACGATTGGCTGTAATAGATTGTAGAGGAAAAATGTTGAACTAAAGCAGATAATGAGCAGAAGGGCTTGAGAGTCCTTTCTGATGTTTCATCTCTGTGGAAGGGTAATTAGGTATGTGCACAATTACAAAGCAAATAGCATGCATGATGATGTTTTCCTCAGTCAGATTTGTTTTTCTGTTCTTCTAATTTAGCCTTAATTAATACTAACACAAATAGATTTTTTCTAATATAAGCACAGATATAGACTGCATTGAGGTTTTAAATCATGTCTGTGACGACTTGGATAATATTTATTAGAATCAGGGAGAATACCATTTTTTCTTCATGTGTGCAAGTGGAGCAAATGGTGTCCAAGTATAACACAGATAGATAGTCATGCTTCGTTGCATATGTGAGACTTAGCAAAGGGAATTAACAGCTGAACTGAGTGCTCCCACATGAAGGATAATATTAAACAAATCTAACTTTAAGTCCTGACCTTCCTATCCATAATTCCTGTGAGGAGGCTTTGAAGTCTGACACTAAAAAGCCTAGGAAGCTTGGAAACTGAAAACAACATTTCACAGGTATTAGCATCATAATGAGGAGTCTGTTTTACACATCATTTTAATTTGAAAGTAAGTAATCAGAGTTTAGATGACACTTTGCTTAATTATATGGAGTGTTTGACATGAAAGTAAATTAATAACAAATTGATTTCCACCATCTGCCACTATTAACATCAGGAAAAACAACTTCAAATGCCGTATCCTTATTCATTTTTAATATTATTATCTAAAATAGATGATGCGTATTTGTAAGAAACAGCACAATGCACTTGGTGGAAGAATAAAGCAGCCAAAACAGTTCTCTAGAGACACAGGAGAAAACTTTAGGACTCTGGAGCAGAAGACAGTTTTAGTGGGGTGTGTGTTTGGGACTGGGCCTGCAGCACCACCGCTGCCCACAACACACAAGGCAAACAACGTTTCCAAAGTGTTATATGTTCCAGACTGTTTTGGAGTATTCTGGGTGCAACTTAAATGAGAAAGGGAGAGACTCCAACTACACTCAACCCTCTACAACATGGAGAGAACTGGAAACTAAGAGCATATGTGTTCAGGTTTGTCATTATTCCTTTTTGTTAACCAAGGCTCTGTGCATCCCAGCCTGAGATTAACTATCAAGTGCTAGCATCTCTCAGTCTTACAGATCCAGTATTTGAGGTGCAGGCTCACCAGGGCTGAGTACATGGGGACAATCTCTTCCCCGGCTCTGCTGGCCACACTACAAACTAGGATAGTGTTGGCCACCTTGGCTGCCTGAGCACAAGCTGGCTCATATTCAGCTTCATCAGTCATCTGACCCAAGGCAGCTCTTCAGCCACTCTTTTCCAAGCCCGTAGCATTCAGGACCCAGCACTTTGACTTGTTGAAACTCATACCATTGTCTACAGCCCACTGATACAGCCTGTCCAGATCCCTCTGCAGGGAAAGTATTTTTAAGTGCGAATGTTTACTTGCTTTCTCAAAACAATTTTTAAAAGATGCAAAAAGTCTGTAATATATCCAAGGCAAACACCACTCCTCACCGAAAGCTGCTGTTGTTGTGGGTCCCTTCACGCAGTGGGTACTCTTCATTGGAACCTAGGACTATACTGCATCCAGCAAACACATGCTGTTACTGTGATCACATAAAAGCTGGGAGAGGCTGTGCTCACTTTGTTGAGGAATGGCAATTTTTAAATATTCCCATTACTACATCCATAATACAGAGCCCTATGATAAAGGTGTAATGTGGTACTAGCTCACAGTAGCCAAGGGGTAAAATGGAACTGCCATGATGCAGCTTTTGAGACTAAGGTGGTTTGAGAACACTTTTTCAAATAATATGAGTATTCTAGCAACATAACTCTCTTCTCCCATTTTGCTAAACAGCATGCAGAACTATTATGCTTGTGCTGTCTTTACACTTTACCCTTTGGCTAATGGTTTTCAGACCATTTAAGAGAGAAGATTAGCTAAAAGAAATTATTTTAGAAAACCTGGAAGAGAATCTATTAAATCTTTAAAAAGGCCACATGAAAAAACCCAGCAAATAAGCAGAAAACAGGCTGTAGCCAGCAGTGAGCAACAGCCTTTAGTGCTTTGCAGAATGCCTGCAGAACAGATTTTGACAATTACTCATTGCTCTTGTTTGGTGCTACCTGAGCCTTCTCTCCAAAATTCTCATCCTGGTCATAATGGCAAACAGTGTTAGCCATTTACAGAAATTTTGGATGTTAGGGGTTGTGATTCTTTGGGATCCCAAATGGGCACCTGTTTGAGACCAGAAGAGGGAAAAAAGATACTTTTTGCTGAGGAATACATTACCGGTGTCTGAAAGTGGAAGCGAGGCAATTTTCCCCAAAACGTCTGAGACTCCTGAAGCATTATAAAGACAACACCTTTATGAAAGCATCCATAAGACTTGAGAATTTCCTTGCAGAGAGATTCCCTCAGCAACCAGCAAAATGTTGTTTGTTTTCCTGGTTTTGTCACCAGTAGTCCTTGTGCCAGTTTGTAATTGGAGTACTTGGGTTCCCACCTCACATCAAGACTCGAGTATCCCTCTTCAGCTGCAGTTTTCCTGCCAGAGACACTTACCTGTGAACATCAGCCATCTCAGGAACGTTCTGGAACATCTCACTGTTCCGGCCATGCCGTGAACAACCTGGTCTTTACAGGGCAGACTAGAGACAAGATTTCCTTCAAACTTCCATAGTGCTCTTTTTTTTCTTTACTCACAGTGACAGACTTTATTCAAATGTATTAGCAAGGAATATAATTTTTAAAGCTTCTGAGCACTCTCATTAGTAAGTGTATTTCTTAAAGCTTATTGTGTCTTGCTAATTATGAGATTTAATCTAGTATATGAGTACAGATGTTTAATACATACGCCATGTTCAGAAGAGGTATACTAATGCCTTTGGTTTATGCTTCAGTGACAATTTAAGCTACATAGATTGTAGGTTTCCATTGGTTTACATACATAACAAATGATTCTATGTTAGCAACACCTTGCCAAAGAAATTAATTTAGGCCACGTAACTCCAGTGAAAAAATTCAGGTGATCTCTTTAGAAGAAATATCCTTAACATCCTATTTCATTTTCAGGCAGTATTCAGATAGCTCCTGAGAATGGCTGTGAAATTCAGACCAGCTTATCAATTATCACTTTCACAAAATAGTAGTTTTAAGTCCATTTTCCCTTGAAGATCTCTCAGATCAGGTGAGAGAAAAGTTTGAATAGAGTAAATGGAAATAATGTCGATCTCTATCTTTCTATCTCATACACACAAATGGATAGTGGTTGTGCTTAAATAGAAAAATTCAAATACTATTCATGAGCTAGATTTCTCTCTCATGAACATCCCACATCTGATTTTACAGCAAGCCCCCCCAACCAGGCTTGTAGTCTATGATGAATTTTTCTCTAAACCTTATCTAGTAGTCTCTCCCAAATTTACTTGCTGCTCACGGGCAGAGCGTTGTATTAGGTGGCACGTTGCTATAGTTTTCATGTACCTTTTCATATAGCATGACAGGAAGGAGGTCTAGGTCCAGAAGACTTCATCAAAACTTCAGGCAAAAACACCTTGCCTTCTGAAACAGTCCTCAGGTTTACATGTGCCATCAAGCACTGGGAAAACGAATCCAAAAGACAAACCAGGCAGGTTCCCATTGTTTTTCTTTTAAGAGTCTATGTGCAACCAAATTTAGACATTTTTTTATCAGCTCCCCAACAGACCATTCTGGGTTTCCCATCCTGATGATGACTTGCTTTGTAGGGCTTTAAAGCCAGAGAAGCCAGATGTGGCTTTGCAATAATGACAATATTAACTGGACACTTATGGAAGTAAAAAATGAATCATGTCATCACAGCCCAAAAATAAAGGCAACCCCCTGCTTTTAACAGAAGATAGGGATTTGCTGCGCTGGATATCCATGAGAAGACAGAAATGTTTCCACCTCAAAGCGGAATATGCTTCTGTGCTCATACAGTACAAGTGCAGAGCTGGTGCGATGTCCCTCGGTGGGCTATGGGCTTCCTCTCTGCCAGACACATCCTGTGTGATAAAAAATTAAGAGAGGAAATTTAGAGGCTTAGATTTTTACAAAACCTGTTTGGTGGGAAATCCTGAAGGGATGGTATTTGCAAATGGTGACAGAAGTGGTCAGAAATCATGAACTGATCCTGCACACCTACTTTGCATCTTTGGCATTGAAAGAACTTAACTTTCTTACTTCATTAAATTGGTAGGAAAAAACCTATTTCCAGTGTTTCTGGGTTTTAAAAGTGACTGTAACCCCAATAGCATCTGAATTTTTATTACTGGCCGCTATGACCCCCAAAGTCAATGCAGAAACAGCCAAGGCAAAGGAATAGAGAAAAAGACCCTCTCCCAGGTCTGCCTGTACTGGAAATTTAGATTATTATTCTTAATAGAGCACAAAGCAGGCTTAACTTCTCTTTAACAAGAGAAGTAAGGAAAAGATGCACCTGAATTTGGGGTGAGCCTGCAAAATGCTGTCAAATCAGTGGTTGTGTTAAGAAGCACAGATTCATTTCCTTGGTAGCGGTTCTATGAGTAAAAGATTAGTCTATTATACCTGTGTTATACCTTCATTTTTAAAAGCTTATGGGTCTCAATACTCAGGATGGTCATCAAAGTCAAACTTGTCATTTTTACTTACCGATTCGTATGTCTAATTACAATGCTGTGCCATTCAATTGCAAACCCTTGAAGGACTACAGCCTCCCAAACACAAAATGTGTTGCTGAAGTGATTTCTAATGCATAAGAACAATTCCAATGTTCCAGACTCCCAAAGCAGATTTTCCTAGCAGTTATACTTGTACAAATCCCGAACTGGAAGCAGAGCTGTTTCTACTGAACAGGTAGTCCGTTCAACACCATACTTCAGGAGGCCCGCTTGCTCTCAGTGGGATTTCCCTGCTCTTTGTGTGTGTGTGTATGTGTATTTATATATATATATATATATATATATATATGTGATGGTATATTGAAAATGTGGGACCTGAGCATGACATGAGTGGTATGTATGGAATAAGGGGTGGAATGTCCTGGGCTCAGCAGTAGCAGTCATTTTTCTCCTTCTCAGTAGCTGGTACAGTGCTGTGTTTTTGACTTTCGGCCTGGGAATAGCACTGATAACACCATTGTTTTCAGTTACTGTTTAGAACGTTTTGGTCTGGCCAGGGACTTTCCGAGTCTCGTGGTCTGCCAGGGAGGAGGGGAAGCCAGGAGGAAGCAGAGACAGGACATCTGACCCAAACTGACCAAAGAGGTATTCCATACCACAGTACGTCATGCCCAGGATGGAAAAAACTGGGGGCAGGAACCCGGAAGAGTTCTGTTCATGGCTCAGTCGCTGGGTGGTGGGCACTTATGTCCTCTTTCCTTGTATTTCCCTTGTCATTATTATTATTGGTGGTAACAGCAGTGGTTTGTGTTATACCTTAGTTACTGGACTGTTCTTATCTCAACCCTGTGGGAGTTACATTCTTTCAATTCTTCTCCCCATTCCCCCCCACCCTTGGAGTGGGGGGAAGAAAGAGGGGGGAGTGAGTGAGCAAACTCTGTGAGTTACGGCTTAAACCATGATACTTCTTTTGGGGGAAGAAAGAGGAGGGAGTGAGTGAGCAAACCGCGTGTTTTACGACTTAAACAACGACAGTGCAATCAACAGAGACACACTCTGATGGAAGACTAGGCTCCCCAGCATCTAATAAGTTATGAACTCCAGCCTTCCTGAAGCTGGGTCAGAGGCAGCATCTAACAGACTGTTCGATGTCAACCAGGATGAGGTATCTTTGGTGAGGGCACTGATGGCCACAGCTATATGAGCAAGCAAGTGCAGACTAGTAGAACCAGGTTTGCAGAGAGGAACAGGACAGCACAGTCTCTGCTCTCTACACTTTGAGGATTTTTGAGCATCCCTTTCCTGGTCTTATGGACTATATGCTCATACGTGACAGAAGCATATTAAAGACAATCTGAGAGAGCATCTCCCAGTCCAATTTCATCTGAAGGAAATCCCTTTTGTACACACTGAGAGCATCAGAAGACATGAAACTACACAGAGCAAGAGTGAGCATATAGGAAAATTCCTTTAAAATTAGTAGGTAAAAAAAGTACTTGAGTACCACTCATATACATGGTCTCTCTCTTTTCTCATCTGACTTCTTCAAACGTACAGGAAAATCACATCTCTGAAACATCTGTTTTTTTGTTTTCAAATTTGGTGGAAATGTACTGACAGATGCAGAGTCCTTGGCTGTGACTTGTGTTCAGAGGTTGTTACAGGGAAAGTGAAGTGCAGACACAAAAAGCAGTATCACATACTCCACATAAATTAATTGGGAGAACTATAGATTTACATGGGCTTTCCTATTATACATGTGTGAGTACAGGTTAACTTTAAGCCCAGGATGTTATGCCTACTCTGACTTCAGAGTAGAGGTGGTCTTTTACCTAGGTCAGAGACTTGAGACCCTTGTGTTTACAAAGTGCAAACTCATTTAATTCAGTTGATCTGATAAAAAGACATTATTAGGGATAGCTGTTCATTATGCATACCCATAGCTTCCCAGAGAAACCCATTCTTGGCATCCTGCTGTGGCAGAGATTAGGCATTATGCAGTAAAGCTGCACTGCTGGGACCACATTTGCATTATTAAATGAATTAGAGTATTACTTAAGAAAAAGCAGTCCCATAGCTGTGATCACCACCCCCAAAAAGAGGCAAGTGTGTCCATAAAATGTTACAGAACACCCCTTTCTGTTTGGAAAGAGGGCTGTGTCCTCAGTCATCTGTCACAGTAAATCAGACTGGCACTGGCATTTATAAAATACAATATAAGGGAGGCCTCATAGAAATTTTACATCAATAGCCAAGTACTTGTTATCAAAAGCAAAGCAACAACAGTTACTGCTTATAAAACATTATGATAGTGAGTTTTTAGGGGTTTTTTTTCCCCACTACACAAAGCCTGCAGCCCCACTGAAACGTGTCTACCTCCAAGCTTTGGCAAGGACCCTTTTCCCAGTAAACTGCCTGAACCACTGAGGACCTGACCCACATCAGCATACAGCCAGGTCCTACTCAGCCAGCCAAGAGAAACTGGCCCTTAAGGTGCAGTCAGGAAAATCTTTTAAGCAATCTTTACACAGCCAGCTCTCCTCTGGGAAGTTCCCTCACCATCTTAGCACAAGTTTAAGTAGGTGTGTGGGAAGCATCTTTCCTAGTTTGAACTAAAGAAAACTAGAAGCACTCACATGAAGCATTTTTTGGGAGACCACAAAGTGAGCTGAAGCATTTTACTTCCTTAAATGGCTGCATGGCCATCCAGAGACACTTAAACTTTTCCAGTCCTTATCAAGGCAATTTTTAACACAACTTTAGTAAGGTAGTGTATTTGACTTTGAAACTTTGTGAATTAGGAGGCTTCCAGTGTACAGTGCAGTTAAAATAATTTCCCTATTTCTACACAGCTAGACTGCCACCTTTTAGCCTGTGTTTCTGCCTTACTTACTTCATTATTCAAGCCACAGAGTGTGCAGAATGTGGGTCGTGGCCACCTTTAGAAATGCTGGCTGTGTCTCTTGCCTCTGCTCTGAACCACATCCCCAGTGAGATTTCAAAAGCTAAGTGGGAGGACACTATAGCCCAGGGCTGGTAGTATGCTGAATAGTAAATGAGGGAATGTGCTTTCATTCATGTAAAGGTTTAGCAGTTCAGACATCATGTGGTGCAATTCAGGCATCCTGGAAAGACATGTGAGGAAAACCAGGAAGGAAAACTGAGCTGCAAGCACGTCCTGGCCATACAAAGGGATGAGAAATGGGTGGTGGCCCAATGCAATGAGCTGGTCCATTTTAGAAAAAAAATGCCAAAAATCATGCACTTTAGAAGCACACAGTCCCTGTCTGAAACGAAGGTGGCTTTTTACCCCCTATGGTAGCTATTACTGCAAGCTGTGAGCAAACGGATGACTTGAACTCAGTTTGTATTTTCAAAGTTATCACCATAATCACAATTACACAGAGACAAACACAATGAGGTATAGATCCTAGCTGTCACTAAGCTCTTTGAAAAGCAAATCAAAAAGGAAGTTACAAGTCCAGCAAATAAAAAACCCCAGGAGCCTAAACATTTTATGAACTCTGTGTCTAAAGGCTTGAACTGTGGGGATGAGACTTCAGGCTCTTGCATGTGTACTGTAGAACATCAAGGGTTCACTCAGAACAAATAGGCTGAATAGATCCAGCATTTCAGGGCTGCTAAAAGGGGCAGTCCTAATCCCTCTCCTCCTCCCTGCCCTATTTGTCACCGCTATGCTGAATACAACACAAGAAAACTCTGTTTGTTCTTGAAAAAAATATGATGAGGTTTTCAAACAGCAACAGATGGCCTTTGTTACTCTTGCAAAGTTGTATGAAAGTGCAAGACAGTAGAGTCTGGCTCAAAATTTGTACAGTTCCCTTGTGCTAATTAACAGTGATCTTTCATTGTACCAGTTCCAAGATTCTGCCTGAAATTTCAAGTGTTTTTGAAGACTACTGCAATTTCTCACTTGAAATGAAGGGCCAACAGCTTAATATTTAACCTGTAGCTGTTGTCAGCTATTTAACCTTTTCCAGCAGTAAATGGGTAATTCCCCTTTGCCAATGAAAGTGAAAAATATCTTAAAATGACCTTGTGCCAATTTTATGGTAAAAAGTCACACTCCAGTAAAGCTACACATTTAGTAACAGTGTTGACCTTTTGTTCTTAGCCATCTGACTGAAACACAATTATGCAACCTTAGATTCAAACTGTAGTCAAGTGAACACATATGCTTAAATAAAACAAGGGGATAAACCAAGGGGGCCATGGTAGTGAGGACCAGCCAGGCAGAGGCAGAGCAAGCTAAGCCCTGCTCCTCACAGCCCTGAGGAAGAGCTGTTCTAATTTTATACGACTGTTTCTTGGCTGGTTGTAACATTTTTGTTATTGGAGTAGACTTCTTTATTTGGACAAAGAGTGACTAAGAAGGAGTGATTTATTCACATTAACAGACAGTCAGTACTAATGACTCATTAGAATATGATCAGAGAGGGATTGTAACCCTGCAGGCCTGTGAACGGGGCTGAACAAATCAATACAAGAAGAAAAAAGAGTTTGTGTTTGAAAATTTGTTTTAGAAATGTAAGCCAGATAAGAAGGTCATTAGTTGTCAGGAAACTAGACTGGGTAGGGAGTATTCCTATTCAAGGAATGAGCATATTAAGATTTGTCAGACTACAGTGTCTTTGCAGTCATGTAAATCTTGAGACTAAGCTGCAAACAAAGAGTAAAGGACCTTACACATGGCCCATGGAGCAATCTTGGGCTCTTAATGGCTTGGAGGTGCTAGCTCAGTTACTCACGCACCAGAAAGAAACAAAGGAGATTTTGTAAAATGCAGTTCATCAAGCTGTGTTTATGGATCTGAAGTCTGAAACATGCACTTTAGTTTCATTCTGTCAGGGTAGAATCTACCTGCTGTAGTACTGTGAAAGCTGTCAGAAGTAATTCAGACTTTAGCCAACTCCTCTGCTACAGCCTCTTGGTAGTTTTTAACACAAGCAGGCTCATCTAGATAAGAAATCCTACTTCTGACAACTCTTGATCTAGCAGCTTTCCTGATTCCACTCAATGCCAACTATGGAAGACCTTTCTTCTCTAAAGAAAAAGCTGTACAGCTCTCTCTACAGAGAAAATCTCACTGCCTTCTGACTCAGCCATCATGAAAAAAAAGGTTTGCTTTGATGTAAAATTGTTCCTGAATGCACATAAACAGGCAGTGTTTGAAATTTTGGTGCATAATTTGTCCTTTGGGCAGTTTACTGTCTCAGGCAGTAATTGTGTTTTCAAACGCTTGATTTCATTGTACTTCTTTCTGTTGCTGGGCTGGATTAAATCCAAGTGAGCTCTTATCCTCTTCCGTAACCAGGTTGGTCTCACATCCACCGTAACTGGAGTGCTGGCTCTACATTTTAAAAGAAGAGAAGCTACTTTAATCTCCTAGTTTGTAAGCGATCATCGTCACAGTTTCTTCAAAAGCTTCCAACAGCCAGAAGCAGGATCACACTGCAAGTTTAATCTTCTCCTTATCACTCATCCTGGGGAAGGACTGATACAGGAAACAACATCCCGCTCAGCACCGCAGGCTGGAAATGCTGGCTCTTGCCATGGGCAGCGATAGACCCAGTGCTGTGTTCAGCATTGCCTTTGCAGGCAGCCTGGCTGCCTCCCACTGCTGTGAGAGAGCCGTGGTGGCTCTGCCCACGCAGGCACAGCGGGATGGAATGGAAATCACTGGGAGACTGTCATGGTCCATTCCACAGGCATGGTAAGTAAACAGAAGATAATAGCTGTGAGTTTCCATCTGCGCATGGGAGTTTCAGCCAAGGCGTCAGGAGAAATCTGCGTTTTGATTTGGTTGTTCAGACTTCAGAGCAGCTGCTGTAAACATGATGTGCCTGAATGTTTCTTCTGGGCAAATGCTGGCGACAATACAACTCACAAATTCTGCTAAAACAGATTGTCTTCCATCTTCCTGTTCACCCTTCTTCGGGCTAACTGACTAGTCGTTAATCCTCAAAATGTGAGACAGCTATAGGTCTCTTTCATTTGCACCTAACTTTCTCTAATCCAAAATGACTGTTCCTGAGCCAAAAATAGCTGCTGCACATATCCAGCTGTCCTTTTATTATACCAGGGGTGATCTAAATTCCAGTGGGGACAACAACATGCTGAATGGCTTTCTGCTAAATATCTGTGGTCCACTGTATTTCCCTCCCCATTGATAAAATTTTCCCAGGGCCCGTCACTGGCTTCAAAGCTCCTTGTGGCAGTGGAGCAGAGAAACCAAATCACAGCAAAAGGAAAAATCAACATATAGAGAGCATAGACTGAACGCAGCTACTTACTAAACTTTGCCAAGGAAGGAAACAGTAAACTGTTAATAATGATAACATTGCAACCTGGAAGACAGGATTTTATCCCTTTCCTGGAAGGTCAGCTATGCTCTAATTTCCAAGTGAGGACAATGTTTCACAGCAAAGATGAGCATGCGCAAACATACACCAGTGGTGACCTCCTACTTCATTCAAGTTAGGTCCAATGCACACATTGCTGCTGAATTATAAGGGGGAGGTAGAGTGACCTATTTTTTAAAATCAAATTTTAATTTGGAGGTCTTTTACGAGTTCCCAGCATCCAGTCTGAAAGCATGTGCCTGGAGACATCATGACTTAGTCACAGATTCATTACAGATAAAATCATGCAGCTTTGCTATGGAATGCCAGACTGTCCTCCCATTTACCATGTCCAAAACCTCCTTTTGATTTCTAAACCTATTATGCAAACCTAGGAAGCATGATGACTAGAACAATGTACTCTTGAACATCAGACTCTGCCCCCAAAAAGACTTTTTTGTCTGACCCCTAAAAAAAGAAAAGTCTCCCATCTCTCTCCTGCCAAGGCTATGTTTATATTAGCTGGTTCTGTGATACAGCTGGAGTGAATCCAACTTTGCAGATTGCAATCCAAGGTTGTGGTGATGATCCAACATTGACATTAGACATATCTCAGCTTTTGCCTGACTGCACTGACTGCCTGGTAGTGGCTGGAGCACACTTACTGCAGCACTGAGGCATACCATTTGATGAAACCAAACCAAATATTTGGTTTACTTTCATCCAAGAGGAAGTTTTTGTAGGGACCTTAAGAAGACCTCATCCACACATGCCTAGACCTCTCTGTGATGTGAACCGAAGAGCAGTAAGTGGTCACAATCAGGAGAATCACTTCAGAAGCATAATTCTGACCTGTACTACATCATTAATGACAACAGTCTGAGTGAGCCAGCAATTGCCTGGGCTTAGCTAACCAGAGGTAGGTTTTAAGGACAATGTCAAAAACTGGGCAGCTTCTGTCTGTAGAGGCTGATGAGACACATGAGGGTCGGCACTCCCTGCCAGCAGAAGAACCTTTTCACCATGGGTGCACTACTTCTTTAAATGTAAGGGACATTTTTATTTCATTCATCAGAAGGACATGGAGAAAGCTGAACCATTCAGTCAAACGCTGCTGGCATGAATTTTGCCAGCCAACACCACCAGATCTATTTGCTGAGTAAACCCTGTTTCTGGCTGGAGTTCAGCCTGAGAAATAAAATCCTTTAAAAAATCTAAACAAAAAGCATAGAAAAAAATATAATTTTCTGTTATTCTGTGGCCATCCTGAATTACAGATTTGAAATACAAATTCATGGGTGTGGAGTTGCCTTTGAGCCATTGACTATTGAAGGCTGATGCTCCCTCCCATTTCATTTACGCATTTGTAACCCAGTTAAGGAAATGGCACACAAAGAAAAACATTCAAAGGTTTCACATAGGGCTGTGTGAATAGACAACACTTATCGCTATTTGAAGTCCAATATGCTTTATTGCACAGTGAGTACTGTGGGAAGGGCAGAAACATGAAACCAGACCTTCTGGTTTCTATTTTTCCTCACTTAAGTAGCAGCTTTACCACACCTTTATGGAAGTCTCATGACAGGCCTGGCATCCTATAAATAAGGGAGACCCTCAGCAACTGGGGGTTTTACTGTGTCAGTGATGTATTCTCCAACACACACTATCAAATTGTACAAATTAGAGTTGTGGCCTTTTGAGGGAAGTGGAAAGCAAGTGGGGACCCTTCCAAGCTTAAGAGAAAGACTTCATAGGCATTCCAGAGACAGTATATCCTCCAGAAGACCCTGACATAGAAATTCCTTCTGGTTTCTGAAGACCAGGAGCAGCTTAAACAAGTGTGATGAGTGCTCACTCCTAGAGAGATTTATGAGCGATTGAATTAAATCCTGAACCCCAAATTTTGTATGTTTGTTCATAAACCTCATATGGAAAGGATTTCAGCTGCTGCTGAAGTGTAAGAAAGATGTTACATTAGGTATCTTCCAGAAAAGCTCTATCTGACTTCCAAGGCCTTCAGCTAGAATTACCATCTGTAAAGATTGTGCTGTTCTACCTGATAAAAATGTCATATACAGCCAAATATGATGCCTGTCTATGGACAGACACTAAAGAGGTAAGTGATCATGAGCTAGGGCTGGCTATGGCCCTCATGTATTTCTATTTTGTTGAATTATATACCTATATATGTGGTGACCATAACTTTAAAGATGACTGAAATATCTCATCTGCAAAACAAGATTTACCCCTTCACTGTAGAAGAATTCCACATAGATCAAAATATATAAAAGCTTTCCATTTTTTTATGCTGGATTGTCAGGAATAGGATTGCTTATTAAAAGAGAAAATCATAAAGTCCAGCATTTCTGCTAAGTAACGGCTTATTTTGTTGGTAAGAAAAAGGCCAAGTGACTGCTACAGAAGCAATAAAGAGTGTGCTGAGCAAAGAATGATTTTGATAGTAGATTATTTAATATGAAATGGGTGATCATTTTTCCTATAACTTGTAGACAAAAAAAGTTTGAAATAATTAAAAAATTATAATAGCTCCTTCTTTAAAAGGAGAAAATAATTAAAGACTTTGATGAAAAGGGTGTACTTTTCTCTGCTTATTTCTTGTACTTCTCAGAAAAAGTGTTTTATCTCTCAACCTGGAGGAAGTGCTCTCCAGGCAGATCATCACTAAAAAAACCCAGGGAACCTTCTTGTCATTATGGGGTGCTCACCCCTGACACAGAAATAGGGTTTGCTCTCAAACACCAAAGAACCAAAAGATGTATATCAAAGGAAAAGAGCATGAGACAGCTGTAAAAAAGAACTCTGCAGCTGTTGGTCTTGGTTCCCAGCTCTCTGCCATTCCCCCTGCTTCACAACAACTGCTGTATAAACCTGTGGCAGATTTCCAGAATCTTCCCAGAAGCTGTTTTACCCTGTGAAAAAAACCCGTTTTCTCATTCCTATTTCCAATTTCATGAGAAAACAGCATGAGGTTCCACAGAATTTAACTCACAGTCTTCTAAACCCCGAGAAAGGTTTCCAAAAAAGCACCTGGAATTTGCCATGGAGGAGGATCTATGTGGAGTTCAGTGCAACTGCAGTGGTGTAACCCAGAGCAGTGAGGACACAAGAAATATTGCAGCTAAAACTGCTCAGCTGTGACAGAAACATTGCACTTTCTGTGTTCTGATGGAAGGCAGACCTTCAGACTACTAAAGTTGGAGGCAAAATCTGAATACAGGTCAGCAGCAACTAACACAGACTATAGGACCACTGAAATTTTCTTAGCCAAGCAGTTCCTACAGTTCCATTTGCCTCAGGTGTATCAGTATGGGATGAAAGCAGTAGCTGCTTGTCTCATGGGTAATGAGTTATTTCACCCTCATTACTCTTGATGCATTGAATAGTTATGCCATCCACTTAGCTAGCAGCAGCAGTATCAGTCATCAGAGGAAAGGGGCAATGATCGGTAGCAATGCTTTGACTTGGAGATCCTTCCAAAACATTCAAAAACCCAAAATATGCACATTAGGGAAAATTACTTGTATGCATAAATTAATGGGTGCTTCTCCTAAGTGCCCCATGCCTTATCCCTGAAGAACCTACAGACCCAAATTTGTGTCTTCTCTCTGTCACAACAACACTGAATATTTCATCTGGGTAGTTTATTTACTCTTTAATCTCCCAAGTATAGATAGTTCAAGATGCTTGTGTTTTCATGTAAATGAAACTAGGACTAGGTATTCGGCAAAATAAAACCTCTGGCCCACTGACATGAACCTCACACCTCTGACCAGCCAAAGCTAATTTAAAAAATAGATGTGGACTCATTCCCTGGGAGCTTGACATATCTGGTGTCATCTTCAGCATCTTAGATGGTGATAAGAAGTTTGGGATTTTTTTAATTAAGATAGTACCTGGCTGTAAGGCCTGTAAGGCCTGGCTGTTTTCTATTCTGTCCCACATGCTCTGTCATCCCTTGTTCTGAAGAAGTTATGTTCAAATACACAAAACCATTTACATGGGATGAATAAACAGGAATGAGAGCATGGGGAGTGAGTTGAATTTTTTCTGTGGGCTTGAGGAGAACAATCTGCCAACAGCAAATTATGCTCAGATAAAACACCAGTAAATTTGAAGTAATGAAGTGACAAAATCCAGGATGCCTGCAAAAAATATGCCATTGGACACTAGGAAACAGAAAAATGGAAAGAAGAGTCAGTGTAAAATTAAATCAATCAACTAATAAACCCCCCCAGACATGCAAACAAAAGCAACTTGTGTCTCACCTACACACTGTGCCAGTTCCTAATGTCATGGTTCATTTTGACCTCTCAAATTCACAGGACAACAAACCCTGTGAGTCAGACTTGAATTCGTGAGCTCATTAGGTAAAAGTGAAAGACTCAATATCCATTTAAGAGACTTGTTAAGTTTCTAGTTCACTACTTCATTAATTCACAAATTCCCTAACCCACAAACTCGCTGACTCACATGTTCTCTAGTGTTTATGTGCAAGACAGGTCCCCATCCAAGGGAAAGAGTGCTTCTCCTCCCTCATACATCATGGTGTGGGCATTGCCGCTATTACACCAGGGAGCAGTCCTGCTGCTCTTGGATACACTCCAAAAGTTTTTGGGGCAAGCTGGCATACATTCCAGCTTGGAAGCTTGGTCTGCACTACCTCTGTAAATCAATGGACTCAACAAAAATTGCCCGCAGAGACTTGTTTTAAAAGTGCAGGAGATGATGGCTGCAGAAGATATCAGCTGCAGGTGACAATGGCTGCAGGACAGCCCTTATCTCTTCCTGCCCATTGTATCTGGCATACATGTTGCTCTCACTTTCTCCTGATGGCACCGCTCCCAAGCATACATCAGGCTTTACCATCAGCTCTTTATTAGGCAAAAAAACCTGAGCTAACCACATGCTTTGCATTCCCCAGCTTATCTTTTCCCCTTCCCTTACCTTCCTCTTCCCCTCAGTCTTTATCTTTCTCTTCTCTTGCTTCCTCTTCCCCAACATCTCACCTTCCCAAAGCCAACATGTGCCTCCTACTCCAAGGCTTTAATACTTTTTCTCATTTTCTTTTCAGTTTCTAACTCTTCTGCATCCATCCTCTGTATCCTGACCTCAGACATCCTATGGACCTTCCTGCAACACAGCCCAGCCAGCCTCTCAGCTGGTCCATGCTAATTTGCCTCTCCTTGGAACCTGGGTAAGTGTCAATCTGTCCTTACTACCTCAATCCCACAAAAAACACAGATAATCTAAAAAGAAAGGAAGTCAGTGTCTCATGTCCAAGAAGAAGCCAGATTGCAGCATCCTCTCTTAAACAGAAACAGAAACTGTTGGCTGTGGAAGAAAAAATGCCAGTTAACATCAGGCAAGAATTTGATTTGTGGATCCTCTGTGAAAGACAGTGATATAAGGTGGTGATTCTTAATAGTGGCCCTGATAATGCTTAAAAAGAGAAATCCAAATACATATGCTGGATGGAAACAAGGAACATAAAATGTCATTCAGCAAGGGTTCAGTCAGTGGTCTTTAACAGCAATGTCTATGAACACAAGCTTATATTGAAGTTTGCATTAGAAAGTAAAATCATAGAATCATGGAATAGTTAGGGTTGGAAAGTACCTTAAGATCATCAAGTTCCAACCCCCCTGCCATGGGCAGGGACACCTCACACTAAACCATGACACCCACGGCTCTGTCCAACCTGGCCTTGAACACCGCCAGGGATGGAGCATTCACAACTTCCCTGGGCAACCCATTCCAGTGCC
>JAOEHY010027459.1:0-11593 GCA_025447955.1 Psilopsiagon aurifrons
ACACTAAACCATGTCACCCAAGGCTATGTCCAGCCTGGCCTTGAACACTGCCAGGGATGGAGCATTCACAACTTCCCGGAGCAACCCATTCCAGTGCCTCACCACCCTCACAGTAAAGAACTTCTTCCTTATATCCAATCCAAATTTCCCCTGTTTAAGTTGGAACCCATTACTCCTTGTCCTGTCACTACAGTCCTAATGAAGAGTCTCCCCAGCATCCTTACAGGCCCCCTTCAGATACTGGAAGGCTGCTATGAGGTCACCCTCAACATAAAAAGGACATGGAACTGTTGGAACAAGTCCAGAGGAGGGCCACAAAGATGGTCAGGGGACTGGAGACCAACCTTTGCCCTAGGACTGTCAAGTCTACCACTAAACCATGTCACTAAGGGCCTTATCTACACAGGTTTTGAACACTTCCAGGGACAGTGATTCCACCGTTTTCCTGGGAAGGCTGTTCCAATGCCTGAGCACCCTTTTTCCTGATGTAAGAACTAACCAAATACAGATTTATTTTTTTTTTAAATATATATATTTATTGGAATGAAATTGCAATAACATCTTATCTGACAGTGGGAAACGTGATACAGTTTATGTTATTTCTATCTTGCTTTCTTCTGCAGAATGCTTAGTTAAAATTTCAGTTGTATAGTACAACTAGAACATCCTGTTTTCAAAGTTCTTTTCTCTATTATGGCTTTCTGAAGAAACAGTGATAGAATGTTGTACATTTGATAGCTATGGCAATGTATAAATGCACAGTATTCTCACTAAATCTGTAACTGATTTTACTAAGAATGACGAAAGTGCGAAGAGGCTGATTAGGGTCAATACAAGCCTGTGTCCTCTCTCATAGTCAAGGCATATTTCAGTGCTGATTCCAGACACAACCCACAAAAGGCCCTAGGCTCAATGCCAGTAGGTAATTTGCTTTTGTTCTGAGAATCTGTGTTTACATAACCCTGCTGATACCTGAATTTTCATGGCACATAATTGCCAGTAAAACTAACTGCAAGTGTGCCAGGTCACACCTACGCAGTGCTGGAAGGTACAAATTAGATGTTCCTCTGTCTGCCACCATCTCCTGCAGGAACTGGAGATGATAGGTATTCTCAGGGATCACTAACAAGAGCTGGGAAATGATGCCTTTCTGAGGCTTCTAGTCTACCATCTCACTTCTTGAGATAAAGGAGACTTAAACCCCTCACCCTGCGCTCCTAGGTGTAAACTTACGCCGCTCACCACTCAATATGCTGACTTTTATGTGAAGGCAGAGGGAAATAAAGGCGTTAGGGTCTCCAGTTGTAGCCCTTCTAGAAGTGATTCTGTTTTTCAGCTTGAAACACTAGGAACCTAGCTTGAAACTTGGTCTGTTTTCTGCAAACTGACAGCATCTATCAAGGGTTATTTTAGCACCCAGGGACTAACTTAAATCTAGCTGTCATAGCTGCTACCATCTCAGTTGATTGCATCTCTGAACCTTTATCTTGGATATGGAGTAAACCTACGGCACACATAGGCACTGGCTGTCTTTTCCTGGCTAGTTATTCTGAGCTACAAAATGCATTACACCAGAGGATCAGCTCAGAGGAGACTTTAAGGACCAAGGGATCTGTAGTTGTGTAACTTTTTGGCAGCTATCAGAATACAGGCGTTCATCTGTGACTATTACTCATCAAAACACTCAGCCTGCTGATCTCCCACAACCAGAGCTCCAGATGCAGCTTGCCAGATGCCAGACACATTGCCAGAAATCATACTGGCAGAAAATCCCAAGTGAAAAATGTGACATGGAAACCGATCTGTTGGTGCTAAAAAAAAAAAAAAAAAAAAAAAACCAAAATGAAGAACATCATAAGAAGGGGCAGGTATATTCTCCAGAGAGAGCAAGGGGATGAGAGAATCTCAGGGGTCTGCTTTCATACTCGAGGAATGAGAAGCTGTGCACAGCAGGTGCATTTCATCTGGAAGTGATAGAAGGAGATTTTTGAAAGGAAAAAAGGAGAGCGGAGACTTTTCACACTTTTCTTCAGTTCCTACCTGTAATGTTTTGCAGATAAATTCTGAACCAAAAGGGGCTCATACAGGAGAGCAAATATGAGCAGTGCATTGATAGGCACCTGTAGAACACAGCAATAACCAAGGCATTAATGTATCCTCAAGATGTGGAAATACCCACTTAAGTGTGACTTGCCTTGAAATGGAATAACCATAGATAGAGTCACATAAATCTAGCTTTAAATGTACACTGGGAAGCAAGCTGGGGAATCACTGCGTGCTGCCAGAATCAGCCTGTCCCATGCATGAAAACTCTTTGCATGTAATCCCAAAGCCCAACCCCAGTGTGTTGGTGGGCAATACTTAGCCTGTGTTCCTGGCAGTAACTGTATGCTGCCTTTCCAGACTGTGCGTTTTATAAATATGCTTTATCTCACTGACAGAAATCCTCTGTTGTAGTCTAGATTCCTCATAGGACAGTAAATATCCAAATAATAGGAGTTGACAACCGATAAAGCATGAGTTCTTTTAGGTTTAGATGAGTGCCTCTGACGTTTGTTCATAGTTTGTCACCTCCTGACTCTTAATCTTCTGGCTCATACAGTATTTTATCTTTGCATTTCATGATGTGCAGACTCTGATTCAACTGTTACAGACATCTGCCAATTCAGCTGCCTTCTCCTAACAAGAGCAGGTGTTATTAGTCCCTATTAGAAAATGATTCAACTACCTTCAGAAGCAGCTAAAATTCTGCCTGATTCATCTGTGTTCAATTTCTGAAAGAATCCAAGAAAACTGTAACAAAGATGCTTAGGGACAAAAATCTGGAGCTGTTTTTGTCAGATTTTAGCAGGATTGGATCTTTCAGTCTGAATTTGAGTGTCTTTGGGACATCAGTTATATAGTTAAAAAAAGATGTCTTTGTATATCTCTAACAAGCACCCTTTGAGAAAGGCCGCTGAAAATACAGATTGACTCCTCTAGGCTGTAAATTTGTCTGACC
The DNA here is from genome assembly GCA_025447955.1 of Psilopsiagon aurifrons. Classification (NCBI taxonomy): domain Eukaryota; kingdom Metazoa; phylum Chordata; class Aves; order Psittaciformes; family Psittacidae; genus Psilopsiagon; species Psilopsiagon aurifrons. The sequence continues at coordinate 3,002 of JAOEHY010027459.1, forward strand.
AGATACCAGTATGCAGCACAGAGAGGTTAAAGCCAGCACTGCTCTCTAGGTTTTGTTGCAGAGATCTTAAAAATCTTGTATCTCTCCATGTATCAGTTTACTGTTTCCTGGCTGAGAGAATAAAAATTCTACAGTTTAAACTGTTGCATTGGTGGATAGTAATTCAAAATAAGAAAAAAAAAAAAAAACAAACAAAACCAAACTTAATGACCTTTTGAATCACGGATTACTGAGACTGAAACGCAAAGCCACCCTGTGGTAATGGAAACAAGAACTGTGCTTTAATGCAGAGGGATTCTTCGTAGCACTAGCAAAAGCCTCCAGTTTGATCCCTCATCTTGAATATTGGGGACATTGAACCCAGACTCTCTTGACAAGCAATATTTTTCATTCAGAAGATTAAGCCTGTAGAGAGACAAGGGAAAGTAAAATAAATCTGAGAAGAATTAACAATGCAGAATAAATCAGTTGTATTAGCAATGATTAAAGGTGCACGCTGCATTTCTTTGCACTAAACCTTTTACTCAGTTTCACTGCCACAAATATACTTGCTTCAGCTATTGTTTTTTGCGGTCATGACTGTCATTTTCAGCAAGCCCTTCTCCCTACGTCACCATCAGGGGTCACATCCCCATGATATTCAGGAATCCCTTCATTTACACAGACATGTTGCTAGCTCATAGGGATGTTCAACAGCTTCAGCTCAAGGCATTTCTTTCCCTCCAAAGCCACCTCTGAATTAGCTAACTATAATGTCTGCAGAACTTTGGGGGTCTTAAAGTAAGTCCGTGCTCTGTTTCTGTCCTGATCTCTGTTCCTCTCTGCTTCCATTTCAGCATGAGCTTCCAGCAGTTATGTAGATGATCCTGGATAGAAAGCTTATGGAAATAAAATCACTCCCTAGCTATCCCTCTCCCCATTTAATAATATTTCATTACCTTTTCCTAGGCGGGTCTTGCATTCATTTTTGTCTCTGTTTACAAACAACAGCTAGAAGCAAAAAGCTTTTAATCCTTTGAAGAAAAAACACATTTAAAGTGGCAAAAAACCTATGAGCTAACCATTGTAGTGCTCTCTGTTGAGTCCTAGTAAGATGTTTCCAAATGCCCATCAGATAATGACCGATGTCATCAGATAATGACCAATGTATTAGATTCAGTTCTTCCAGTTCATGATGCCATTTGCTGTGGCCACATGAATGCTGAGTATGTCAAATGCAATTTTAAAATTGCTCCCCAAAACTAAGCTGGGTTACCAAACACTGCTACTGATGACAGTCTGTTAAGAAATGTCATCTTAAGAAATAACAGTTTATCTGTCAACCAAGGATTTGTGGATAGCTGCAGTCCAGATGAGCAGCCGTGCTGATCCCTTTTCATGGCACATACTATCAGATTTCAGTATGTATAACACCAACTAATTTTTCTGAGGCAGAACATAAGTCCCTTAGTAGCTTTACAGTCACTGACTTAATTTTGCATAAAGAATGTAACAGGTGCAAATAGTTGGCATAAGGAATATCTGAGTATTTGTAAAGACAGTTCAACAGTCTTGGAAAAGGTCATGAAATGAAATCGTTCTTACAAAACAAGTTGTCTGTATCCAGAATAAATATTGGTACCCACAACAGAAGTGAAAACACTTTCATATTGCCCTGCAGAAATGTCCACCCCATGTCTCTTCAAAGGGCTGGTTCTCAAGGTAAAGAAATAAACTGCAGCATTCTTTAGTTCTTACATCTTCCTACACTGACACCATTTTTCTGACAACTTCTGTGTAGTGTGGGCCTAGGATTCAAATTGGATCCATTCCTGCCATGCAAACCCTGCCATAGTCAGAGAATATCAGTGCAATCACAGTGAAAGGTACTTCTAGTTCAAGGCTGCTAATCCATGTAGGCACCACAGCTATTGTACAAAAAAACTTTGGGCTTGCATTCTAACAGAAATATTAGACGAAGCCACCAAGTCTCATGGAGACTGTACAGGGCAAAAGCAAATTATCAGCTATAAAATACCTCCCAATCAAAATGGTAATCCAGCCTGACCATAAGTTTGTCTTAGTCAAGTGTGATCTCACATAGATTATTGGGAGAACTTATGCATTTGACACTATGTAGAAGCCTCTCTGAAAATGGGCCTGATTCATAGAAATCTTTGGTCATGGTGCCAGTACTATTCTTAATGAATTCTGCATGGAGGTTGAAGGTGGAAATTGAGACCAGAGCACGTGTCAGCTGTCCACTGGATGATGCCTTAAAGTTTGTGCCTCCAGGCAGCATGGCATAGCTTTTAGACAAATGGAAAACACAGACCTCTTGAGGAAGTCAAATCCAAGCCCAAAGGATGAGATCAGGCCCCTTGCTACTCCCACACAGCTCTACAAAGTGCCTGAGGGAGGATGAGGGCTCCCCAGGACAGCAGATGGAAAGCAAGACAGAGCCTTGCTGAGAGCTGTGTCACTGTGTCAGCACGGTGCGTACTTGATAGACTCCAGTAATTCCTGTTCACCACTGCTCTGCCACAGCCACAGACCTGTGCAGGGGTTGAACACCTTCTCAATTGAAAATGCTGCTGCACTGATCAACCTCCATGGTGAAATGCAGTAAACTTAGGATGTCATTTTCTGGCTCCCATGACATCAGAATCCTTCTGCTGCTGTGTATAATTATAAAAATGACCCTCTGACTTCTTGCTGCTGAAAATACACAGGCTGTTTTGTTTTTAAAAAAAACATGTTCTCGCCCTCTTGTTTTTCTATTTTTGGCAGGTTCTACCATGAAAACTGTCAATTACTACAGCTGAAAGCTAGAGTAAGGCTGAAGATTACACCCTTTAGCATGGAGCTTTATTAAAGTATCTAGACTTTAGTTTCCCGCCCAGGATTAATACTGGGTCTCTTTTATTTATATACTTCTCCTAAGCAGAAGATGAAGCTCACTAGTTGTTTGTAAATGGTGCTAAGATCTTACTAGCCTTAACCACAGAGTAAACTACTGCTGCAGAGGGAGATGCACAACAGCAGAGAGGGAGTAGGCACTGAAATACACCATGCAGGAGCTTGAGTAATGGGCAAAAAATGGGAGTGTAACCCTATGACCATATTTAGTTTCCACATGTGAATCTTGGCTGGCTGAAGCCTACCCCGAATGCCAGTGAAGCCTGAGAAGCTGGAAATCTTTTGCTCTGTGCACACAAGCAGAGTCATGACTCACACAGAAGAGAAACAGTTTTCTTTTGCAAGAGGAACATTTTTCCTTATTGACCAGGGAGACACCCGAAAATAGCTTTGCTTTCTGAGTGATTCTGTCAATTCACAGCAATGCTGTGGACTTATGAAAACCAAGGAAGTGTTCACAGCTCCAGGGATTTGCTAATACAAGGTAGCAAACTCTGTTTAAAGACAGCCAGCCAAATTCACTATATATATGTCAACTCCTTGAAAACAATGAATTAAACTGAGGGTAACTCAGACTGTCCAACAAATTTCAAATGTCAGACAAGGAATGAAATGGAGAACCAAATAATATTAATGTAAGGTATATAAAATGCCATGCAATTTAATCTCTTCGAGTTGGAAGCTCAGTGTATAATCTCATTTGCACTGGGCTTAATTTCTGATGCAGTACATTTTCAGCATGAAAAGGGAAGAAGCATTAAACTTCTGTGAAAGATAGAACTCTCTCGATTGCAGAAGAATGATGTATCTTGGAAAGGAAGAACACTTCCGAGAATCCCAGATTATTAGAATTTGTTTCCACCAAAGCTGTTGGAATTTTCCAAGTTACTTCAATGGAAACTGGAGTAAGCCAAGGAAAATCCCACCCCATAGTGAAGGGGAACATTGTTAAAAGGTATCAGTAATCAGAACAAAGCAAACTGGACTTATTTCAATGCTTGCTCTATTTTCTTCCCTGATTTGCTACAGTGACCCTCGTCTTCTAACATTTTTGACTGACATTGACCTAAACCACCTGAAAATTAGGCCCTTGTCAACCAAAATGAGCTCATTAAGTCACCCATGATTTTCACCTTGCTGCCATCTCCCTTTCTCTCTGGCGCAGCACTCACTCATGAGGGCAGCAGCCGGAGCCGCGGTTCAGAGGCAACGCAAAACTTTCCCCTGAGAATACCCCTTTGTTTTTTCTTTAAATCCATGACAACACACAATACACAATACTTCATTTTTATGCTTAAGGAGGGGGAATTTCCACTTGGAAAACGCCCTAACGGAGCCGCATTGCAATGCCGAGGCTGCCACCTCCTGGCTGCACCTCCTCCTCCCGATGGTGCTAAATTGGAGCTCAAAAATGAAATTGATCCTAGTTAGATTCGTCGTTTATCAAAACAAGCTGACATACATCTAGCAGCAGGGCTCTACTGTACTCCCTCGGACTTACAGGGAGGGTTAACGATGCATTTAAAATTAGGCATCAGCCTAAGGGATGTCTGTGATAAAAATGCTTCAGTAGTTAAGAGGCAATATTCTAAGAGGAGAACTCAATTCTAAATATGAGAAATCAAAATGAACGGGCCATAACATACCAGTTCCAGGAGCCAACTTTGTATAACCATATCAGAGAAGTTACCTCCACTTGTGTCTCACCTGGTGAAACTGTCAACCAGTGGAAATGTTCCCCCTGTGCTCATACTCATAGAACAGTTTCAAAAAGTCACCTATGTGGAGGGGAAAGTGATTGAATTAAAAAAACCCTCGAGGATAGCAAAAATGGATCCAGCCATGCAAACTGTCATTTGACTGAAATCAGTACCAGGCTTTTCACACCAGGAAAGTGCAGTCAGAAAGAGAACAGGGAAGGCAGAAGATCAGACAAGCAGACCTCCCACCTGCTAATCACTGACAGGAGAGGGATCAAGGCAGAGTGAGCTTGAAAAGAGATTTTCTTTTTTTCTTTTCATGCCTCTTTTCTCCGGAAATTTTGGCTGGGGTTGAGCCGGAGGATCCGGAAATGGCAGGTAGTGCTGTAGTAACGGCAATGAACCAGGTGAACCCGTTTCATTTCTGTGCTGTGCCTACCAACGCAACACAAAGCAGCTTCCCTCATGAATCCCACGGAGTAGATAAAATTTATTCCCCAAGGGAGATGAGAGTTTTACCTGTAACTGCTATTTTTTTTTCTTTTGTATGAATGTGTGATTCTGTAAGGGAATAAGAGTGTTTAGTGAAGCCCAGTTCTACGTGTCAGAAGCAGCAGTGCTGCCAGCCAGCAATCTCAGGCACTCCAGTGTTTGCTTGAGTTTTAGAGGAGTAACAGGCAGGATAATATTGAGCTTGAGTTATTGCTGGCTAACATCTGGGCTGTTTCATGCTTCTTCCAATATCATGAGGGAGTCCTAGGCCTCAACTCGCCAGCTGGGTTAAAGCAAGCCAGCAGATCCTCTGTTTTCAGAGCCTCACTAGGCATCAGGAGCAGATTGGTGACTCTGGCACAATATCTATTAATAAATAAAAACATCAGACTTTACATTTGAATAGGCCCTTTTCTTTGGCAGATCTCAAAGTAATTTCTAAAGAAGGGCAAACATTATCTCCATTATGGGGGTTTGCTATATGACAAGCTCACAGTTGGTGACTGGGTGAGATCTTGGCTCTACAATAAGCAACAGCTGCTCCCCTTGGTTAAATGCCACGCACCAGCAGTCCGCAAAGTTGTCAGGTCCTGGCCAAGCACACAAAGCCCCTTGGCCAGATGGGCAAGAACAAGCATGGGAAAGCTGGTCCCATTACTCAGTCAGTTCTTGAGGTAACTAAAACTTCACAGAAAACTTGTCAGAATGGCAAGCAAGCATTGATAGTTTTTAACGCAATCTGCCTTTTATTTAGTTTCTCTTGCTTCCCTGTACTCAGCTTTGAAGTAGCCCTCAATTTTCCTCAGGCAGGGATACACACGGACCTGCTGCAGGGGAGAAATACTCTTTTTTATTTGAAAATGTCCTGTAGGAGAAAGTTCTGAACATGATCACATTTCATAGGTTTGCTACAGGCTTTCAGATACTTCTCAAACTCTTGAAGATGTGACATCCTTGCAAAAAGACTACCTGCAGGTAGCCTGCCTCATATGCATGATTCATATCTAAGCACCATATATAAACATCATAGCTGAACTTTCAGGTCTTGAGTCATATTATATGTTAAACGAAGGACTTGTTGCAGTCATTTCTGCTTCTTAGTCAAGATATCAAGCCAGCATCTCTCCCAGCTCCCTTTTCAAAACATAAATGAAATGTATTTCTAGTTAATAGTTAATTAAATTACTTTGACATATACACATTAACTTGGCCTTTCAGCTACTGAGCCAGAGCAATGCAAACTATGGTTTGCAAACCACAGTGCAGGATAATATTCACCCTTACATGAGCCATTCTGTGCATTCATTAGCAAAAAGAAGAAAACCACTTCCCAGTGCAGGGGTGGTTCAGAAGTTACACATGCACGACACAACACGTACACACAACAAAAACAGGCTCCTGCCATTGGATACTGGCATTCATTGCCATCTGACAGCTGCTCGGAACCAGATGGGAAACAGCCATTCCAGTTCTGCTTTAAGCCACATCTCAACACCAGCATCACTGCAGACTTCCAGGCAGGCATCTCAACTGAGAGGCAAGTGGGCAAAGGAGCCAAATCCCCTCTCCTGCAGCCCTGCCGCTGATGCCATCCCCCCAGGAGAGGACTGAGGCATATTTGGTGTGGAGAGAAGCAGGGAGCAACGGGCTTTTAAATGCTGCTCTTGGAAAGCTATGACCACATTTGCTCTGTATACGGGGAACTTCTGGGGCCAGTGTTGACAATCTGGCAGTGACAGAAAGTTGTCCAGTTAGCTCAGACGTGATAAACAGAAAGGGAAAATAAAGTAACAAGTCAACACCAAAAGCAGTACTTCCCAACCCCAAGTCAAGCTTTCTTAAAGAGCCATAACAGCATTGAAGATAAGGTATAGAAGAGAGAGTACAGGTACTCCTGAGGCTGAAGAACAGAAAAGAGAGAATTCTGAAGTTTATTATATTTCTTCACGCTTTTTTTCTCTTCCAGGTTTATATCACAGAGAAAAAGAACATGATGCTTGGTGGTGAGGAAAATAGTGCTATAGATCTCAAAGGCATTGAGGAGTCACGGATCATAGGATGATGGAGGAGTGGAGGAAAACAGAGTATAATGAAAAGCTACAGCTTTGAGGCATGCCTGAAACAGATTGGACACTACTGCCCTGAAAAAAAAAAATAAAATTTAATCTGAATCATTTCCAAATTTGGAATAGTAAGATCAGCCAAATGCAAAATATTGTTATCAAAAATAAGAATGGATTCTGTCCCACCCAAAGCCCAGTGACCTCCCCAGAGGAAAAAAGAAATAAAAAAGGAAGAAAAAGAAAAAAGATTCTCAGCCCTTAAAAATAAACATTAACAGTTTTTTCCCTCTTTCCCTCAAATTGTGTCATTCTGGTACCCTGCACAGAGACAAACTGTAAGCTGATCATATATAAAAACTCCCACTTAGACAGGTTTAAGGGTGAGGAACAGGAAAAGTCCACTTCTACAATTTTTTTATGCATATCAGCAAACTGGTATTCATCAAAACCATTTCTGTTCCATAAATAAGTGTGCTTCTCCTGATCCATCAAGTCTCAAGCATAACAAAGACAAAAAAGGGAAAGCTCATCTCTTTCTCTTTTGTTCAAATTTGAATGGCCTATTGACCCTTTTGGTGTTCCAGTTCCACTAGATAATAAACACTGTCTAGCTTTGCTTAGTCAAAATCTGTGTCTATTTTATGTCTTCATAGCTACAAAAAGTAGCTATGGCACTGGTATCCTGTTTACCCAGCAGTTCCAGCGCAATACAAATTTTAGCTGTTAGCCTTGCCCTGTACCAAACATCAATGATTACGTTATTTGCAGCATAATCATCGTTCACCTGTAGGAGCAGATGTAAAAATTAAGGGGATTTAAGGGGGTTCTATTTCATTGGCTTTGAGGTTAGTCTTGTGTCCACACTTCCTCTGTTGAAGTTTCCTTCCAGGATCTATGCTATTAAGTGTCTGTGCTGTTCATAGTTCACATATTCTAGTCCACTCCCTCAAATGCTTTTCATCCAGCGTAGGCCATGTCCAGACTTGAAGAACCTATCTGCAAGGAAAGTTGTGGTCATGAAACATATAAAGAGAAAGTCTGCTAGGTTCAGTTCAGCTATTTTTGCTTTTCTGGAGTCCCAGGCCTCACCTCATCAGACAAAGATGAAAGTAAAGGTCTCCTCCTATGTTAGCAAAGCAAAAGTCAGCAAGCTTCAATGCCCGGCTACAAACACCTGTCCATAGATAGCTGTCCTCCCAACCGCTTTAAGCATACATCGTAGAATAGAATGTCTACAGAAAGTCTCTAGACCTGTATTTTTTTTACTGACTACAAAAAAAGTCAAGATGATGAGCTTGGACTAGTTCAACTTTACGATGGCCAGCAATAGGTGAGATGGATCCCAGTCAATGGATGCAGAGATGTATGAAGATAGGATGAGAAAGTTGGGGCTGTTCAGCCTGGAGAAGAGAAGGCTGCGTGGAGACCTCATAGCAGCC
>JAOEHY010027461.1:0-17575 GCA_025447955.1 Psilopsiagon aurifrons
ACCACCCGAACCAACCCTCACCTTGCACAAACAACACAGCAGAGCCAACAGCAACCCCCAAAAGCACCACCCACCCCTCCCCACCACCGGACAGCCCACCCCAACAGCCCACTCCATCCAAAAAACCGCCCCCACCAAACCATTCTCACACCAAACCACCCGAACCAACCCTCACCTTGCACAAACAACACAGCAGAGCCAACAGCAACCCCCAAAAGCACCACCCACCCCAAAAGTAAAACAGAGCTACCCCACTAAAGTCAAACCGAACAAAAAGTGTCCTGACACCATCGACAACATCCACCCTAGCCCCCCAGCCCCGCACAGCAAGCACAAGCCCCAGGTAAAAATAAAACGGGGGGGGGGGGGTGTCCCCTGATTAAGGGTGGATAGTGAAATGTAAGAAACAATATCAACCAGGCCAATAAACCAACAAAAGAGGACACCTAAGCCCAACAAAAACACCCACCAGCAACACCAACCATCATAACCCACCACCCCAGCAAGAACCCCATACCCTCAGGGTAGCCCCCCCTACCCCCCCACTAAGGTGTGGGCTGGTTTGCTTGGCCTATCCAGGCTATGTATATCGTACATTTAATAATGGTACCTTATACATTATATTAAGTTATTAAGGACTAGGTAATTCATGCTTTAATGACATATATGGTATCAATGGACTAAGCTCTGACTCAGTACGGTCCTACTTCAGGGATTGGAAAACTTCATGGTTCACGACAGTCAAGTTTTATGGTCTAGGTCAAGGTACCGCCACTTTTAACCCTGCTGGTCTAGTATACGGAAGTGCTCTAGTATAAGAACTTCATGCTCTGATGACATACCCTGGCACTCTTTATCCCTATAGCTTTAAGCATACGGAAGTGCTTTAGTACAAAGGACTTATCGGCCCCGCCCATAATTGGCCCGGGAACTTTCTTATCCCGTAAGACTCGTTTCAGGAGCCCGGTTATTTATTAGTCTGACTACTCACGAGAGATCATCAACCCGGTGTAAGTAAGGTTCGGTATTCCCAGCGTCAGGTCCATTCTTTCCCCCTACACCCTTACACTTCTTGCGCTTTTGCGCCTCTGGTTCCTCGGTCAGGCACATAACTTGGTTTATTTTCCTCACCTTGCCATCTGGCCATCTGGTTCGCTATTTGCGTACATAGCCCCTCGTAATCGCGACATTCCCAGTGTCTCTTCGCTTTTGGTTCTCTTTTTTTGGGCCATCTCACTCTACACTTCCAGTGCAATGGGTACTCAATTGGTTGACATGGACATACAATCCATAGCGAACCCTTTTTTGGCCTTCTAGCACAAATTAATGATACGGTTTCAGGTGTGGGGACGTCTCATTTTCGCACTGATGCACTTGCTCCCCCATTCGGTTATGCTCGCTTTACATCTCTTTCTCGCTATACCCATTAATTAATGGTTGTTGGACACCGTCTCTCATCTCGGGCATTCGGTTTGAATCTCATGGGTTACTTAATGCGACGGTTGAGGTATATTCCAGTCTCATCTTTACCCTGATGCACTTTGTTTGACACCTTATATCCCCGCAACCTCATTACCATGAGGCTATTTGATCAATGGTCGCAGGACATAATTCTTCACTTTTCTTCCTCTTTTTAACATCTCCACCTAAACTCCATTTGTCTTTAAACAAAACCAGGAAAATTCCAAAAAACAAACCCTTGCCTTAACAAACTCTTACAAACACTTACAAACACTTACAAACAAACAAACTTTCCCGCTTGGTTTACGAATCATTACACTAAACATCACTTCGTTTAAAACACACCAACCTTTCTCCCACCTTGTTTGCTTGGTCTTAATCACTTTATACCTCAACTACCCCATCCAAAACGTTCGATCTACCTTAAATTTTTACTGTTTATTTACTTAAATTTATCATCCTACTTAGATACATCTTCCGCCTCCTATCCAATACCCGTACCCCTACCCACCTGACAAACAATGAGCAAACAAACTCCGTCCTTGTAGCTTAAACCAAAGCACGGCGCTGAAGACGCCAAGATGGACGCCACCACCCCGAGGACAAAAGACTCAGTCCTAACCTTACCGTTAACTCTTGCTCAACATATACATGCAAGTATCCGCATCCCAGTGCAAATGCCCCAAACCCCTTACCAAGGCACAAGGAGCAGGCATCAGGCACACCCACCCACTGTAGCCTAAAACGCCCCGCCCCGCCACACCCCCACGGGTACTCAGCAGTAATTAACCTTAAGCAATAGGCGAAAGCCTGACTTAGTTAGAGCAACCAGAGTTGGTAAATCTTGTGCCAGCCACCGCGGTCATACAAGAAACTCAAGTTAACTGTACTCGGCGTAAAGAGTGGGCTCAAACCTATCACACTAAACTAAGACCAAACCCTGCCCAAGCTGTCATAAGCTCAAGGCACCCCCAAGCCCAACCTGAAAACGATCTTAGCACCCACGATCTATTCCACCCCACTAAAGCCAGGACACAAACTGGGATTAGATACCCCACTATGCCTAGCCTTAAATCTTGATGCCTCCAAACACAAGTCATCCGCCTGAGAACTACGAGCACAAACGCTTAAAACTCTAAGGACTTGGCGGTGCTCTAAACCCACCTAGAGGAGCCTGTTCTATAATCGATAACCCACGATTCACCCGACCACTTCTTGCCAAAACAGCCTATATACCGCCGTCGCCAGCCCACCTCATGAGAGCACAACAGTGAGCTCAACAGCCCACAACCCACTAACAAGACAGGTCGAGGTATAGCCTATGAAGTGGAAGAAATGGGCTACATTTTCTAAAATAGAATAACCCAACGAAAGGGGGCTTGAAACCTGCCCCCAGAAGGCGGATTTAGCAGTAAAGCAGGATAACCAAGCCTTCTTTAAGTCGGTCCTAGAGCACGTACACACCGCCCGTCACCCTCCTCACAGGACCTCCAAGCACACTAACTAATATACCACTAGCCATCAGAGACGAGGTAAGTCGTAACAAGGTAAGTGTACCGGAAGGTGCACTTAGCACATCAGGGTGTAGCTACAACACAAAGCATTCAGCTTACACCTGAAAGATATCTGCCACCCCAGATCACCCTGAGCCCACCCTAGCTCCGCCAACCACAATCAAAAACCCACCACCCCGCCCAACTAAAACATTACCCCAAACTTAGTATAAGCGATAGAAAAGTACAACTCGGACGCCATAGATAACAGTACCGTAAGGGAAAGATGAAATAACAATGAAAGCCAAGCACAATATAGCAAAGATAACCCCTTGTACCTTTTGCATCATGATCTAGCAAGAACAACCAGACAAAGCGAGCTTAAGCCTGCCACCCCGAAACCCAAGCGAGCTACTCACAAGCAGCTGTCACGAGCTAACCCGTCTCTGTTGCAAAAGAGTGGGATGACTTGTTAGTAGCGGTGAAAAGCCAACCGAGCTGGGTGATAGCTGGTTGCCTGCAAGACGAATCTAAGTTCCACCTTAACCCTTCTTTTCTTTCCCCCCAGACAAACCTAACTCAAATGTGATGGTTAAGGGCTATTTAAAGGGGGTACAGCCCCTTTAAAAAAGGATACAACCTCTATCAGCGGATAACCCTCGCACACCCAACTCCGTGGGCCTTAAAGCAGCCACCCCCAAAGATTGCGTCAAAGCTCCATCAACTAAAAACCCTCAAAACCAATGCGACTCCCTACACCCACAGCAGGCCAACCTATAACAATAGATGAACTAATGCTAGAACGAGTAACCAGGACACCACGTCCCCCCAAGCGCCAGCCTACCACACCATTAACAGTAAAGCCTCAATAATAACCACACCCCCACCATTGAACACACCCTGTCAATCCAACTCAGGGGCGCACACTGGAGTGATCATAATCTACAAAAGGAACTCGGCAAACTTAAGACCCGACTGTTTACCAAAAACATAGCCTTCAGCCAAACAAGTATTGAAGGTGATGCCTGCCCAGTGACACTATGTTTAACGGCCGCGGTATCCTAACCGTGCAAAGGTAGCGCAATCAATTGTCCCATAAATCGAGACCTGTATGAATGGCTAAACGAGGTCTTAACTGTCTCCTGTAGATGATCGGTGAAACTGATCTCTCTGTACAAAAGCAGAGATAAACACATAAGACGAGAAGACCCTGTGGAACTTCAAAATCAATAGCCACCCCGCCCAACTTACCAACCCACCCGGGCTCACCACCTAAAACACTGGCTAACATTTTTAGGTTGGGGCGACCTTGGAGAAAAACAGACCCTCCAAAAACAGGGCCAAACCCCCTAACCAAGAGCAACCTCTCAACGTACTAACAGTACCCAGACCCAGTAAATCTGACCAATGGACCAAGCTACCCCAGGGATAACAGCGCAATCTCCCCCAAGAGCCCCTATCGACGAGGAGGTTTACGACCTCGATGTTGGATCAGGACATCCTAGTGGTGCAGCCGCTACTAAGGGTTCGTTTGTTCAACGATTAACAGTCCTACGTGATCTGAGTTCAGACCGGAGCAATCCAGGTCGGTTTCTATCTATGACCAACCTTCCCCAGTACGAAAGGACCGGAAAGGTGGGGCCAATACCCCAAGCACGCCCCCCCCTCAAGTGATGTTCCCCACTAAATTACCAAAGGGCCACCTCCACCACCCCAACGAAAAAGGTTGCTAGTGTAGCAGAGCCAGGCAAATGCAAAAGACTTAAGCCCTTTACCCCAGAGGTTCAAATCCTCTCTCTAGCTCCCACCATGGCCTGACCAAACACCTCTTCCACCTACCCTATCATAGCACTAACCTACATAATCCCCATCCTAATTGCCGTAGCATTCCTAACATTAGTTGAACGAAAGATCTTAAGCTACATGCAATCCCGAAAAGGTCCAAACATCGTCGGTCCATTCGGTCTACTCCAACCCGCTGCTGATGGGGTCAAACTGTTTATCAAAGAACCAATCCGCCCCTCCACCTCCTCCCCCCTTCTATTCCTCACAACCCCAATACTCGCCCTCCTCCTTGCATTAACAATCTGAACCCCTCTCCCCCTCCCCTTCCCTCTCGTAGACCTAAACCTTGGACTCCTCTTCCTCCTAGCAATATCCAGCCTAGCAGTTTACTCGATCCTATGATCAGGTTGAGCCTCAAACTCAAAATATGCCCTAATCGGTGCACTTCGGGCAGTATCACAGACCATCTCCTATGAAGTAACCCTAGCCATTATCCTCTTATCCGTAGTCGTACTAAGCGGAAACTACACCCTAACTACCCTCGTCACCGTACAAGAACCTCTATACCTCGTATTCTCCTCATGGCCCCTAGCAATAATATGATACATCTCAACACTAGCTGAAACAAACCGCTCTCCCTTCGACCTCACAGAAGGAGAGTCGGAGCTTGTCTCAGGCTTTAACGTAGAATACTCCGCCGGACCATTTGCTCTATTCTTCCTAGCCGAATATGCAAACATCATATTAATAAACACACTAACAAGCCTCCTATTTTTAAGCCCAAGTACACTCAGCCCATCCCTAGAACTTTTCCCCCTCATCCTAGCCACAAAAGCCCTGCTCCTCTCTTCAAGCTTCCTATGAGTCCGAGCCTCTTACCCACGATTCCGATACGACCAACTTATGCACCTCCTCTGAAAAAACTTCCTCCCACTAACATTGTCCCTCCACCTCTGACACACCAGCATACCAATCTCTTATGCGGGCCTACCTCCTTATCTAAGGAAATGTGCCTGAACGTCAAGGGTCACTATGATAAAGTGAACATAGAGGTGTACCAACCCTCTCATTTCCTAACTTAGAAAAGCAGGAATCGAACCTACACAGAAGGAATCAAAATCCTTCATACTTCCTTTATATTATTTCCTAGTAAGGTCAGCTAATAAAGCTATCGGGCCCATACCCCGAAAATGATGGTTCAACCCCTTCCCCTACTAATAACCCCCCTCGCAAAACTAATTTCTACCTCAAGCATCTTCTTAGGAACAACAATCACAATCACAAGCAGCCACTGAATAACAGCTTGAATTGGACTTGAGATCAACACCCTATCAATCATCCCCCTAATCTCAAAATCCCACCACCCACGAGCCATCGAAGCCACAACCAAGTACTTTCTCGTACAAGCAGCTGCCTCTGCACTACTTCTCTTCTCAGGTATAACCAACGCATGGCACACTGGACAATGAGATATCACCCAGCTCTCCTACCCTCCATCATGTGCACTATTAACAACTGCAATCGCCATCAAACTAGGCCTAACCCCCTTCCACTTCTGGTTCCCAGAAGTACTTCAAGGATCATCCTTTACCACAGCCCTACTCCTCTCAACAGTAATAAAACTCCCTCCAACCACCATCCTACTCATCACATCCCACTCATTAAACTCTACACTACTCACCTTCATATCCATTATATCCATTGCTCTAGGTGGTTGAACAGGACTAAACCAAACACAAACCCGAAAAATCATGGCCTTCTCATCCATCTCCCACATTGGTTGAATAACCATCATCATCACCCATAACCCAAAACTGACCCTACTAACCTTCTACATTTACACCCTAATAACAGCCTCCATCTTCCTCTCTATAAATACAACCAACACCATAAGCCTCCCAACACTAATAGCCTCTTGAACCAAAACCCCTATACTAAGCACAACCCTTATGCTAACACTACTATCACTAGCAGGCCTCCCCCCACTAACAGGCTTCTTACCCAAATGACTCATCATCCAAGAACTTATTAAACAAGAACTAACCACAACAGCTGCAATTATCTCCCTACTATCACTCCTAAGTCTATTTTTTTACCTACGCTTAGCATATTGCTCAACAATCACACTCCCCCCCAACCCCTCAAACAAAATAAAACAGTGGTCTACTAAAACCCGGACCAATACTTTAATCCCTACACTCACCTCACTATCTACCTCACTACTACCACTCACCCCAATAATACTCACCACCACTTAAGAAGCTTAGGATAATATTAAACCAAAGGCCTTCAAAGCCTTAAACAAGAGTTAAACCCTCTTAGTTTCTGCTAAGATCCGTAGGACACTAACCTACATCTCCTGAATGCAACCCAGACACTTTCATTAAGCTAGGATCTTTCTAGACAGGTGGGCTTCGATCCCACAACACCCCTAGTTAACAGCTAGGCGCCTAAACCAACAGACCTCTGCCTAAAAGACTCCGATGCACTCCAAGCGCATATCGATGAGCTTGCAACTCAACATGAACTTCACTACAGAGTCGATAAGAAGGGGAATTAAACCCCTGTAAAAAGGACTACAGCCTAACGCTTAAACATTCAGCCATCTTACCAACTTACCTGTGACCCTAAATCGATGACTATTCTCAACCAACCATAAAGACATTGGCACCCTCTACCTAATCTTCGGTGCATGAGCGGGCATAGTTGGTACCGCCCTAAGCCTACTTATCCGCGCAGAGCTAGGCCAGCCAGGGACTCTCCTAGGGGACGACCAAATCTATAATGTAGTTGTCACAGCCCATGCCTTTGTAATAATCTTCTTCATAGTAATGCCAATCATGATCGGGGGGTTTGGGAACTGACTAGTCCCCCTCATAATTGGTGCCCCCGACATAGCATTCCCACGCATAAATAACATAAGCTTCTGACTACTTCCCCCGTCCTTCCTCCTCCTACTAGCCTCCTCCACAGTAGAAGCAGGTGCTGGCACGGGCTGAACAGTCTACCCTCCCCTGGCTGGAAACCTAGCCCATGCTGGGGCATCAGTAGACCTAGCCATCTTCTCCCTTCACCTAGCAGGTGTATCCTCCATCCTGGGGGCAATCAACTTTATTACTACAGCCATCAACATAAAACCACCCGCACTATCACAATACCAAACCCCACTATTTGTCTGATCCGTCCTAATCACAGCCGTATTGCTTCTGCTATCCTTACCAGTCCTAGCTGCTGGAATCACCATGCTCCTTACAGATCGCAACCTAAATACCACATTCTTTGACCCTGCTGGGGGAGGAGACCCAGTCTTGTATCAACATCTCTTCTGATTCTTCGGACACCCAGAAGTATACATCCTCATCCTACCGGGATTTGGGATCATCTCCCATGTGGTGGCCTACCATGCAGGTAAAAAAGAACCATTTGGCTATATGGGCATAGTATGGGCAATATTGTCAATCGGATTCCTAGGGTTCATTGTATGGGCCCACCACATGTTCACAGTAGGAATGGATGTAGACACCCGAGCATACTTCACATCTGCCACCATAATTATCGCCATCCCAACGGGAATTAAAGTTTTTAGCTGACTAGCTACACTACACGGAGGGACTATTAAATGAGACCCCCCTATACTATGGGCCCTTGGATTTATCTTCCTATTCACCATCGGAGGCCTTACAGGAATCGTCCTAGCAAACTCCTCACTAGACATTGCCCTACACGACACATACTATGTAGTAGCACACTTCCACTATGTCCTATCAATAGGTGCTGTCTTTGCCATCCTGGCAGGGCTCACCCATTGATTCCCCCTATTCACCGGATACACCCTGAACCAAACATGGGCTAAAGCACACTTTGGGGTTATATTCACAGGCGTAAATCTTACATTCTTCCCCCAGCACTTCCTAGGACTAGCAGGCATACCACGACGATACTCCGACTACCCAGATGCCTACACACTATGAAACACCCTATCATCCATTGGATCCCTAATCTCAATAACAGCCGTAATCATACTAACGTTCATTATCTGAGAGGCCTTCGCCTCTAAACGAAAAGTTGTACAGCCAGAACTAACCCCAACCAACGTTGAATGAATCCATGGCTGCCCGCCCCCATACCACACCTTCGAAGAGCCTGCCTTCGTCCAAGTACAAGAGAGGAAGGAGTCGAACCCTCATACACTAGTTTCAAGCCAGTCGCATACTATAACCACTTATGCTTCTCTCTTCATTGGGATGTTAGTAAACTAATTACATGGCCCTGTCAAAGCCAAACTACAGGTGAAAACCCTGTACACCCCTACATGGCCAACCCTTCACAACTAGGATTTCAAGACGCCTCATCACCAATCATAGAAGAACTAATCGAATTCCACGACCATGCCCTAATAGTTGCCCTAATAATCTGCAGCCTTGTGCTCTACCTACTAACACTTATATTAATGGAAAAACTATCCTCAAACACTGTTGATGCTCAGGAAGTTGAATTAATTTGAACAATTCTACCAGCCATCGTCCTCATCCTACTAGCCCTCCCATCCTTACAAATCCTATACATAATAGATGAACTCGACGAACCAGACCTGACCCTAAAAGCCATCGGACATCAATGATACTGGTCCTATGAATATACAGACTTCAAAGACCTCTCATTCGACTCCTACATAACCCCCACAACAGACCTCCTACCTGGCCACTTTCGACTCCTAGAAGTCGACCATCGCGTTACTATCCCAATAGAATCCCCAATCCGCATCATCATTACCGCCGACGATGTCCTCCACTCATGAACTGTGCCCACATTAGGAGTAAAAACCGATGCTATCCCAGGACGACTTAACCAAACGTCATTCATCACTACTCGCCCAGGGGTCTTCTATGGCCAATGCTCAGAAATCTGTGGGGCCAATCACAGCTTCATGCCCATCGTAGTAGAGTCCACTCCTCTAAGCCACTTCGAAACCTGATCCTCACTACTAACCTCCTAATCATTAAGAAGCTATGTACCAGCACTAGCCTTTTAAGCTAGATAAAGAGGGGAACCCCCCTCCTTAATGACATGCCCCAGCTAAATCCTAGCCCCTGGCTCTTCATCATAATCATATCATGATTCACATTCTCCCTAATCTTCCAACCTAAAACACTATCCTTCATCTCAACAAACCTCCCCATCAATAAGGCACCCATAACAACCAAAAACCACCCTTGAACCTGACCATGATCCTAACCTTCTTTGACCAATTCTCAAGCCCACACCTCCTCGGAATCCCACTAATCCTCCTCTCAGTGTTATTACCTGCCCTCCTCCTCCCCATCCCCGGTAACCGATGAATCACCAACCGCCTGTCCACTTTACAACTATGAGCCATCAACACGATCACCAAACAACTCATGATTCCACTAAACAAACCAGGCCACAAATGAGCTATCATCCTCACATCACTAATATTACTGCTATTAATAATCAACCTCCTAGGCTTACTACCCTATACATTTACTCCAACCACCCAACTATCAATAAACATAGCTCTCGCCTTTCCACTATGACTTGCAACTCTGCTTATAGGTCTACGAAATCAACCCACAATCTCTCTAGGGCACCTCCTACCTGAAGGCACACCTACCCTACTAATTCCAGCCCTAATTGTAATCGAAACCATTAGCCTACTAATCCGCCCTCTAGCCTTGGGAGTCCGCCTTACAGCCAACCTCACCGCAGGACACCTACTCATCCAACTCATCTCAACAGCCACTATCACGTTACTCCCTATCATACCCGCAGTCTCTATCCTCACTGCCACAGTCCTTCTCCTGCTGACAATCCTAGAAGTAGCAGTAGCCATAATCCAAGCCTACGTATTCGTCCTTCTATTAAGTCTCTACCTACAAGAGAACATCTAATGGCCCACCAAGCACACTCCTACCACATAGTAGACCCCAGCCCATGGCCCATCTTCGGAGCAACTGCCGCCCTGCTCACCACGTCAGGGTTAATCATGTGATTCCACTACAACTCCTCGCACCTCCTAACTCTTGGATTAGTATCTATCCTCCTAGTCATAATTCAATGATGACGAGACATTGTACGAGAGGGGACATTCCAGGGTCACCATACGCCAACAGTGCAAAAAGGCCTTCGATATGGAATAATCCTCTTCATCACATCAGAAGTGTTCTTCTTTATTGGCTTCTTCTGAGCCTTCTTCCACTCTAGCTTAGCACCCACCCCGGAGCTAGGAAACCAATGACCTCCAACTGGAATTATACCTCTAAACCCCCTAGAAGTACCACTACTAAACACAGCAATCCTCTTAGCCTCTGGAGTTACCGTCACCTGAGCTCACCACAGTATCACCGAAGGGGGACAAAAACAAGCTATCCAAGCACTAACCCTCACCATCCTACTAGGCCTATACTTCACCGCCCTACAGGCAACAGAATATTACGAAGCACCCTTCTCAATCGCTGACAGTGTTTATGGTTCAACCTTCTTCGTGGCCACAGGATTCCACGGTCTCCACGTTATAATTGGGTCCTCCTTCCTGCTAGTCTGCCTCTTACGACTAATAAAATTCCACTTCACACCGGACCACCACTTCGGATTCGAAGCAGCAGCCTGATACTGACACTTCGTAGACGTCATCTGACTGTTCCTCTACCTAACCATCTACTGATGAGGATCTTGCTCTTCTAGTATATCCATTACAACAGACTTCCAATCTCTAGAATCTGGTAGAATCCCAGAGAAGAGCAATAAACATAATTACATTCATACTTGCCTCCTCCATTGTCCTTAGCATAGCCCTAACCACACTAAACTTCTGACTCACTCAAATGACCCCAGACTCAGAAAAACTATCGCCCTACGAATGTGGGTTCGACCCACTAGGATCTGCTCGACTCCCATTCTCCATCCGATTCTTCCTCAGTAGCCATCTTATTCCTTCTATTTGACCTAGAAATCGCCCTCCTGCTGCCCCTACCATGAGCCACCCAACTAGAACACCCAATCATCACCCTAATCTGAACCTCCACAATCATCCTCCTTCTAACCTTAGGGTTAATTTACGAATGAACCCAAGGAGGATTAGAGTGGGCAGAATAAGAGAGCTAGTCTAAAAACAAGACAGTTGATTTCGACTCAACAAACCATAGTCCATTCTATGGCCCTCTTCATGTCATTCCTCCGCCTAAGCTTCTGCTCAGCGTTCACCCTAAGTAGCCTAGGATTAGCCTTTCACCGAGTACACCTTGTCTCCGCCCTACTCTGCCTAGAGAGCATAATACTGTCAATATACATCGCCCTATCGACATGACCAATCGAAAACCAAACACCCTCCTCTTCCCTTACACCAATCCTCATGCTAACATTCTCTGCATGTGAAGCAGGTACAGGACTAGCAATGCTAGTAGCCTCCACACGAACCCATGGTTCTGACCACTTACAAAACCTAAACCTCCTACAATGCTAAAAATCGTCCTACCAACCCTAATACTACTTCCAACAACTCTTCTCTCACCCCCAAAACTCATGTGAACAAACACCACAATGCACAGCCTATTAGTTGCCACCCTAAGCCTACAATGATTAGCACCCTCCTACTACCCATACAAAAACCTCACCCAGTACACAGGCATCGACCAAACATCCTCTCCACTGTTAGTCTTATCCTGCTGGCTCACGCCCCTTATAATCCTAGCAAGCCAAGGCCACTTACAACACGAGCCACCAACACGAAAACAAATCTTTACAATAGCCCTAATCATAGTGCAACCCCTTATCATCCTAGCCTTCTCAACTACAGAACTCATACTATTCTACATCTCCTTCGAAGCAACCTTAATCCCCACATTAGTCTTAATCACACGATGGGGGAGCCAACCAGAACGCCTGAGTGCAGGCATCTATCTCCTCTTTTACACTCTCATCAGCTCCCTTCCCCTCCTAGTTGCAATCCTATACCTACATACACAGATGGGCACCCTCCACTTCCCCACCCTAAAACACCACCCCTATATCTTACAGCCCACCTCACCCCAACACTGATCCCTTCTCCTCCTAAACGTCGCCCTCCTCATGGCCTTCATAGTAAAAGCACCCCTCTATGGGCTTCACCTGTGATTACCCAAAGCTCATGTAGAAGCCCCAATCGCAGGATCCATACTACTTGCCGCTCTCCTCCTTAAACTTGGCGGGTACGGCATCATACGTATTGCCCCCCTAACAAGCCCCCCTACAAACAGCCTCCTTCACTACCCGTTCATTACCCTTGCCTTATGAGGGGCCCTAATAACTAGCTCAATTTGCTTACGCCAAATTGACCTGAAGTCTCTCATTGCCTATTCCTCTGTAAGCCACATAGGCTTGGTCATTGCTGCATGCATAATCCAAACCCATTGATCCTATTCAGGAGCTATAATCCTTATAATCTCTCATGGTCTAACCTCCTCAATACTATTCTGCCTAGCCAATACGAACTACGAACGCACACACAGTCGTATCCTCCTACTAACCCGAGGACTACAACCACTCCTCCCCCTAATAGCCACCTGATGATTATTAGCCAACCTAACAAATATGGCCCTACCCCCTACCACAAACCTGATAGCAGAGTTGAGCATTATAGTCGCACTATTCAACTGATCCCCCCCGACAATTATCCTTACCGGGACTGCCACCCTACTAACCGCCTCATATACACTATCTATACTCACAACAACCCAACGAGGAACCCTACCCCCCCACATCACAACACTCCAAAGCTCCACCACACGGGAGCACTTACTAATGACCTTACACCTTCTCCCCACACTCCTCCTAATCCTAAAACCTGAACTAATCTCCGGACCTCTCTCATGCAAGTATAGTTTAAACCAAACATTAGACTGTGACCCTAAAAATAGAAGTTAGACCCTTCTTACCTGCCGAGGGGAGGTTCAACCAACAAGAACTGCTAATTCCTGTATCTGAGTCTAAAGCCTCAGCCCCCTTACTTTTAAAGGATAATAGCAATCCACTGGTCTTAGGAACCACTCATCTTGGTGCAAATCCAAGTAAAAGTAGTGGAAATAGCCCTACTCCTCAACACCCTCATGTTGCTCACACTAGCAACAATCCTAACGCCTACACTTCTCCCCGCCCTCCTATATACCTCCAAAAACTCCCCCAAAACCATTACCCTAACCATCAAAACCGCCTTCCTTATCAGCCTGACACCAATAGTGCTCTTCACATATTCAGGGCTAGAAAGCATCACCTCACACTGAGAATGAAAATTCATCATAAACTTCAAAATTCCACTTAGCTTCAAGATAGATCAATATTCCCTCCTATTCTTTCCCATTGCACTATTTGTAACATGATCTATCCTACAATTCTCAATATACTATATAGCATCCGATCCACATATTACAAAATTCTTCTCCTACCTGACAACATTCCTAATCGCAATACTTACACTAACCATCGCTAACAACATCTTCATGCTCTTCATTGGCTGGGAAGGTGTTGGCATCATATCCTTCCTACTCATCAGCTGATGGCACGGACGAGCAGAGGCCAACACAGCAGCCCTACAAGCCGTACTCTATAACCGAATTGGAGATATCGGACTCATCCTAAGCATAGCATGACTCGCCTCCACCCTAAACTCCTGAGAAATGCAGCAAATATTCTCCCCCACAAACACCCCAACACTCCCCCTACTAGGCCTTATCCTAGCCGCCACAGGAAAATCAGCCCAATTCGGCCTCCACCCATGACTGCCCGCTGCCATAGAAGGCCCTACCCCTGTCTCAGCCCTACTCCACTCGAGCACAATAGTGGTCGCCGGAATCTTCCTGCTAATTCGTACTCACCCCCTACTTACCAACAACAAAACCGCCCTCACACTATGTCTTTGCCTAGGCGCCATATCCACACTATTTGCTGCCACCTGTGCTCTCACACAGAATGACATCAAAAAAATTATTGCCTTTTCCACATCTAGCCAGCTAGGGCTAATAATAGTCACTATTGGACTAAATCTCCCGCAACTAGCCTTCCTGCACATCTCAACCCATGCCTTCTTCAAAGCTATACTATTCCTATGCTCCGGATCAATCATTCACAGCCTAAACGGAGAACAGGACATCCGAAAAATGGGCGGCTTACAAAAAATACTCCCAACAACCACTTCTTGTCTAACAATCGGAAACCTAGCATTAATAGGGACCCCATTTCTAGCAGGATTCTTCTCAAAAGACCTTATCATCGAAAACCTAAACACCTCCCACCTAAATGCCTGAGCACTGACCTTAACACTGCTCGCTACAGCCTTCACCGCCACATACAGCCTACGAATAGCCCTCCTAGTACAAACAAAATTCACCCGAATGCCAACAATCACCCCAATGGACGAAAACAACCCACAAATTACCAACCCAATCACTCGCTTAGCCTTAGGAAGCATCATGGCTGGCCTACTAATCACATCTTACATAACCCCTACACAAACCCCACCAATAACAATACCCCTGCTAACAAAGACTACCGCCATCCTAGTAACAACTGCAGGCATCATTCTCGCCTTAGAAATCACAGCTACAACCCACACCCTAACCCAACCCAAACAAAACCCCTATTCAAACTTCTCTCTAACACTAGGATACTTTAACCCCTTAACCCATCGACCAAGCTCCCTGGCCCTACTAAACTCAGGGCAAAAAATCGCCAGCCACCTAGTCGACCTCTCCTGATATAAAAAAATGGGACCAGAAGGGCTTGCCGACCTACAAACCATAGCAGCCAAAGCCTCTACCACACTACACAAAGGATTAATCAAAGCCTATTTAGGATCATCCGCACTATCTATCCTAATCATTCTACTACTACTATAACCAAAAATCTAATGGCCCCCAACCTACGAAAGCACCACCCCCTTCTCAAAATAGTAAACAGCTCCCTAATCGACCTACCAACACCCTCAAACATCTCAGCATGATGAAATTTCGGGTCCCTCTTAGGAATCTGCCTAACAACACAAATCTTAACCGGCCTACTCCTAGCTGCCCACTACACTGCAGATACCTCTCTAGCCTTCTCATCCGTGGCTAACATATGCCGAAACGTACAATATGGCTGACTAATCCGAAACCTCCACGCAAACGGAGCCTCATTCTTCTTCATCTGTGTCTACCTTCACATCGCCCGAGGCTTCTACTACGGTTCGTACCTATATAAAGAGACCTGAAACACAGGTATCATCCTCCTACTTACCCTTATAGCCACAGCCTTTGTTGGTTACGTCTTACCATGGGGTCAAATATCCTTCTGAGGGGCTACAGTAATCACAAACCTATTCTCTGCTATCCCCTATATCGGCCATGCTTTAGTAGAATGAGCTTGAGGTGGATTCTCTGTAGACAACCCCACCTTAACACGATTCTTCACCCTACACTTCCTCCTCCCATTCATAATCACTAGCCTAGTCCTCATCCATCTAACCTTCCTTCACGAATCAGGATCAAACAACCCCCTAGGCATCCCCTCAAACTGTGACAAAATCCCGTTCCACCCTTACTTCTCCCTAAAAGATCTACTAGGGTTCACAATCATACTATTTCTACTCACCACTCTTGCTCTATTCTCCCCCAACCTATTAGGAGACCCTGAAAACTTTACTCCAGCAAACCCCCTAGTAACTCCCCCACACATCAAACCAGAGTGATACTTCCTCTTTGCATATGCAATTCTACGCTCAATTCCCAACAAATTAGGAGGTGTCCTAGCCCTAGCTGCCTCCGTACTAATCCTATTCCTAAGTCCCCTATTACACAAATCTAAACAACGAGCCATAACCTTTCGCCCCTTATCCCAACTTCTATTCTGAACACTAGCCGCCAACTTATTTATCCTAACGTGAATCGGAAGTCAACCAGTAGAACACCCCTTCATTATCATCGGACAATTAGCCTCATTAACCTATTTCACCATCATCCTAATCCTACTCCCCACCATCTCCTACCTAGAAAACAAAATCCTCAACTAAACTCTAATAGTTTACAAAAAACATTGGTCTTGTAAACCAAAAGACGAAGGTTTACTACTTCTTAGAGTTCCCATCAGAAAAAGAGGACTAAACCTCTATCACCAACTCCCAAAGCTGGCATTTTACATTAAACTATTCTCTGACCCTAAACTGCCCGAATGACCCCCCGAGACAAGCCTCGCACAAGCTCCAGCACAACAAACAAGGTTAACAACAACCCCCAGCCAGCCACCAGAAACATACCTGCTCCACAAGAATAAAACAAAGCCACACCACTAAAATCCAACCGAGCAAAAACCACCCCGACACTATCAACAGTATCCACCTTAAACCCCCCACCCCACCCCCAAACAACAAGCCCCACACCTGCAGGTACAAATCCCAAAACATAACCCACAACATGTCAACCCCCCCAAGCCTGAGGAAACGGATCAGCCGCTAACGAAACAGAGTACACAAAAACCACCAACATCCCACCTAAATACACCATAAAAAGCACCAGAGACACAAAAGAGGCCCCCAAACTCACTAACCACCCACATCCCACAACAGACCCAAAAACTAACCCAACAACGCCATAATGAGGGGAAGGATTAGACGCTACCAACAACGACGCCAAAACAAAACCAACCCCCAAAAACACCAGAAAATAGGTCATAGTATTCTTACTTGGATTTAACCAAGGTCTATGGCCTGAAAAGCCATCGTTGTTTCCTCAACTACAAGAACCCCATACCCTCAGGGTAGCCCCCCCTACCCCCCCACTAAGGTGTGGGCTGGTTTGCTTGGCCTATCCAGG
>JAOEHY010027461.1:17675-28161 GCA_025447955.1 Psilopsiagon aurifrons
GAAGGCCTTCAAAGCCTTAAATAAGAGTTAAACCCTCTTAGTTTCTGCTAAGGCTCGCAGGACACTACCCTGCATCCTCTGAATGCAACCCAGACACTTTAATTAAGCTAGAACCTTACCTAGATAGATGGGCCTTGATCCCATAAAACCCTAGTTAACAGCTAGGTGCCCCAACCAGCGAGCTTCTACCTAACAGACCCTGGCACATTCTTAATGCACATCAATGAGCTTGCAACTCAACATGAACTTCACTACAGGGCCGATAAGAAGAGGAATTAAACCCCTGTAAAAAGGACTACAGCCTAACGCTTAAACACTCAGCCATCTTACCTGTGACATTTATCAACCGATGAATATTCTCAACCAACCACAAAGACATTGGCACTCTATACTTAATCTTCGGCGCTTGAGCCGGCATAGTAGGCACCGCCCTCAGCCTACTCATTCGTGCAGAACTCGGCCAACCAGGCACACTCCTAGGTGACGATCAAATCTATAATGTAATTGTCACCGCACATGCTTTTGTAATAATCTTCTTCATGGTCATACCAATTATAATCGGAGGATTCGGAAACTGACTTGTACCACTCATAATCGGCGCCCCCGACATAGCCTTTCCACGCATAAACAACATAAGCTTCTGATTACTCCCTCCATCCTTTCTTCTCCTACTAGCTTCCTCAACAGTAGAAGCAGGAGCTGGCACAGGATGAACTGTCTATCCCCCACTAGCTAGCAACATAGCCCATGCTGGCGCCTCAGTAGATCTAGCCATCTTCTCACTACACCTAGCCGGAGTCTCATCCATCTTAGGGGCTATTAACTTCATTACAACCGCTATCAACATAAAACCCCCAGCCCTCTCCCAATATCAAACACCCCTCTTTGTATGATCTGTTCTCATCACCGCTGTCCTACTACTACTCTCACTTCCAGTCTTAGCCGCCGGCATTACCATACTACTCACAGATCGAAACCTCAACACAACATTCTTTGACCCCGCCGGTGGAGGTGATCCCATCCTATACCAACATCTCTTCTGATTCTTCGGACATCCTGAAGTCTACATCCTAATTCTACCAGGCTTCGGAATTATCTCTCATGTAGTAACATACTACGCAGGCAAAAAAGAACCCTTCGGCTACATAGGAATAGTATGAGCCATACTATCAATCGGATTCTTAGGCTTCATCGTATGGGCTCACCATATATTTACAGTAGGAATAGACGTAGACACCCGAGCATACTTCACATCTGCTACCATAATTATTGCTATCCCTACTGGTATCAAAGTCTTCAGCTGACTAGCAACACTTCACGGAGGAACTATTAAATGAGATCCTCCAATACTATGAGCCCTAGGCTTTATTTTCCTATTCACTATTGGAGGCCTAACAGGAATCGTCCTAGCAAACTCCTCACTAGACATCGCCCTACACGACACATACTACGTAGTTGCCCACTTCCATTACGTACTTTCAATAGGAGCTGTCTTCGCCATCCTAGCAGGATTCACCCACTGATTTCCCCTACTAACAGGCTTCACCCTACATCCCACATGGTCAAAAGCCCACTTCGGAGTCATATTCGCAGGAGTAAACCTAACCTTCTTCCCCCAACACTTCCTAGGCCTCGCTGGAATGCCTCGACGATACTCAGATTACCCAGATGCCTACACCCTATGAAACACTATATCCTCTATTGGCTCACTAATCTCACTAACAGCCGTAATCATGCTAATATTCATCATCTGAGAAGCCCTTATCTCAAAACGAAAAGTCCTACAACCAGAATCAACCATAACTAACATTGAATGAATCCACGGCTGCCCACCCCCATACCATACCTTCGAAGAACCAGCCTTCGTCCAAGTACAAGAAAGGAAGGAATCGAACCCCCGTACACTGGTTTCAAGCCAGCCGCATCTAACCATCTATGCTTCTTTCTCCCCCGGGATGTTAGTAAAACAATTACATAGCCTTGTCAAGACTAAATCACAGGTGAAAATCCCGTACATCCCACCATGGCTAACCACTCCCAATTCGGTTTCCAAGACGCCTCATCCCCCATCATAGAAGAACTCATCGAATTCCACGACCATGCCCTAATAGTCGCACTAGCAATCTGCAGCCTAGTCCTATACATTTTAGCCCTAATACTAACAGAAAAATTATCCTCAAACACTGTAGATGCCCAAGAAATTGAACTAGTCTGGACAATCCTACCAGCAATCGTCCTCATCATACTAGCTCTCCCATCCCTACAAATCCTATATATAATAGACGAAATTAACGAACCAGACCTCACACTAAAAGCTATCGGCCACCAATGATACTGAACCTACGAGTACACAGATTTCAAAGACCTAACATTCGACTCTTACATAATCCCAACAACAGATCTCCCATTAGGACATTTCCGACTATTGGATGTTGACCACCGAGTAGTTATCCCAATAGAATCTCCCATTCGCATTATCATCACTGCCAATGACGTCCTTCATGCCTGAGCAGTCCCCGCACTAGGCGTAAAAACCGATGCAATCCCAGGACGACTAAACCAAACATCATTCATCACTACCCGACCTGGAATCTTCTATGGCCAATGCTCAGAAATCTGCGGGGCCAATCACAGCTACATACCAATCGTAGTAGAATCAACCCCCTTAACCCACTTCGAACACTGATCCTCACTCATATCCTCCTAATCATTAAGAAGCTATGCAACAGCACTAGCCTTTTAAGCTAGAGAAAGAGGACCACTCACCCTCCTTAATGATATGCCACAACTCAACCCAAACCCATGGTTCTCTATCATACTACTATCATGACTAACCTTTACACTAATCATTCAACCCAAACTCTTATCCTTCATCTCCACTAACACCCTATCCAACAAACCCACTACAACCACCCACACCCCCTCCTGAAACTGACCATGAACCTAAGCTTCTTCGACCAATTCACAAGCCCTCAACTCCTAGGTATCCCACTCATCCTACTATCAATAGTATTCCCCACCTTAATATTCCCTTCTCCCACCAACCGATGAATCACTAACCGCCTCTCCACTCTCCAACTGTGATTCATTCACCTAATCACAAAACAGCTAATATTACCCCTAAATAAAGAAGGCCATAAATGAGCTCTAATCCTAGCATCACTAATAACACTACTACTCACAATCAACCTACTAGGCCTACTACCATACACATTTACCCCAACTACCCAATTATCAATAAACATAGCCCTTGCTTTCCCTCTCTGACTAGCTACCCTCCTCATAGGTTTACGAAACCAACCCACAATCTCTCTAGGCCACCTTCTACCTGAAGGAACCCCAACCCCACTAATCCCAGCCCTAATCCTAATCGAAACCACTAGCCTACTCATCCGCCCCTTAGCCCTAGGGGTCCGCCTCACAGCAAACCTAACAGCAGGACACCTACTAATCCAACTTATCTCCACCGCCACCATCACACTACTACCTATCCTCCCAGCAGTATCTACCCTAACCCTGCTAATCCTACTACTCCTAACTATCCTAGAAGTCGCAGTAGCCATAATCCAAGCCTACGTCTTCGTCCTACTCCTAAGCCTGTACCTACAAGAAAACATTTAATGGCCCACCAAGCACACTCCTACCACATAGTAGATCCCAGCCCATGACCTATTTTTGGCGCAGCCGCTGCCCTACTCACCACCTCAGGGCTTATCATATGATTCCACTACAACTCCTCCCAACTCCTACTCCTAGGAGTACTCTCCATGCTTCTAGTTATACTGCAATGATGACGAGACATCGTACGAGAAAGCACATTCCAAGGACACCATACCCCCACCGTCCAAAAAGGTCTACGATACGGAATAATCCTATTCATTACATCCGAGGCATTCTTTTTCCTAGGCTTCTTCTGAGCATTCTTCCACTCCAGTCTAGCCCCCACCCCAGAATTAGGCGGGCAATGACCCCCAGCAGGAATCAACCCCCTTAATCCTCTAGAAGTACCCCTCCTAAACACAGCAATTCTCCTCGCCTCAGGCGTCACCGTAACTTGAGCACACCACAGCATTATAGAAGCCAACCGAAAACAAGCAATCCACGCACTCACCCTCACCATCCTCCTAGGCTTCTACTTTACAGCCCTTCAAGCAATAGAATACTACGAAGCCCCATTCTCAATTGCCGATGGTGTATATGGTTCAACCTTCTTCGTCGCCACAGGCTTCCACGGACTACACGTAATCATTGGATCTTCCTTTCTATTAATCTGTCTCTTACGCCTAATCAACTTCCATTTCACATCCAACCACCACTTCGGATTTGAAGCAGCCGCCTGATATTGACACTTTGTAGATGTAATCTGACTATTCCTCTACATAACCATTTACTGATGAGGATCATGCTCTTCTAGTATACTAATTACAATTGACTTCCAATCTATAAAATCTGGTGCAACCCCAGAGAAGAGCAATAAACATAATCACCTTTATACTCACACTATCACTCACCCTAAGCATTATCCTAATCACACTAAACCTCTGACTCGCCCAAATAAACCCTGACTCAGAAAAACTATCACCATATGAATGTGGCTTTGACCCCCTAGGATCCGCCCGACTACCATTCTCCATTCGATTCTTTCTCAGTAGCCATCCTATTCTTACTATTTGACCTAGAAATCGCACTCTTACTACCACTACCATGAGCTACTCAACTACAATCACCTATCTCCACCTTAATCTGAGCCTCCACCATCATCTCTCTCCTCACCCTAGGATTAATCTACGAATGAATCCAAGGAGGCCTAGAATGAGCTGAATAAACCAAGAAAGGTAGTCTAACCAAGACAGTTGATTTCGACTCAACAAATCATAGATCAACCCTATGCCTCTCTCCATGTCACTTCTACATCTAAGCTTCTACTCCTCCTTCACCCTAAGCTGCCTAGGACTGGCTTTCCACCGAACTCACCTACTCTCCGCCTTATTATGCCTAGAAAGCATGATACTCTCCATATACATTGCCTTGACAATATGACCCATCGAAACCCAAACAACATCTACCACCCTAGCCCCAGTATTCATACTAGCATTCTCAGCTTGTGAAGCAGGCACCGGCCTAGCCATACTAGTCGCTTCCACACGAACCCACGGGTCCGACCATCTCCACAACCTAAATCTCCTACAATGCTAAAAATCCTCCTACCCACAATCATACTCCTCCCCACCGCTCTCTTATCCCCCCAAAAACTCCTATGAACTAATACCATCACCCATAGCTTCCTAATTGCTACCATCAGCCTTCACTGACTACTTCCCTCATATTACCCTCACAAAAACCTCTCTCAATGAACAAGCATTGACCAAATCTCATCCCCCCTACTAGTGTTATCCTGCTGACTACTCCCACTTATAATCCTAGCAAGCCAAAACCACCTACAGCATGAACCACCAACCCGCAAACGAATCTTTATCACAACCTTAATTTCAACCCAACCCCTCCTCCTCCTAGCATTCTCAGCTACCGAACTAATACTATTCTACATTACATTCGAAGCAACCTTAATCCCAACACTAGTCCTAATCACACGCTGAGGAACCCAGCCAGAACGCCTAAGCGCAGGCATCTATCTACTATTCTACACCCTCATCAGCTCACTACCCTTACTAGTCACCATCCTATATCTACACACACATATCGGTACCCTACACCTCACAATCCTCAAGTTATCCCACCCAACACCCATCAACTCCTGAACCGACCTCCTATTAAGCCTAGCACTACTAATAGCATTCATAGTAAAAGCTCCCCTCTACGGCCTCCACCTATGATTACCCAAAGCCCACGTAGAAGCCCCAATCGCAGGATCCATACTACTAGCAGCCCTCCTCCTAAAACTAGGAGGCTATGGCATTATACGCCTAACCCTCCTAACCGGCCCTCTCTCTTCACACTTACATTACCCCTTCCTAACACTAGCACTATGAGGAGCACTAATAACCAGCTCAATCTGCTTACGCCAAACCGACCTAAAATCCCTCATCGCCTATTCCTCCGTAAGCCACATAGGCCTAGTAATCGCCGCATGCATCCTACAAACCCATTGATCATTTTCAGGAGCAATAATCCTAATAATTTCCCACGGCCTTACCTCCTCAATACTATTCTGCCTAGCCAACACAACCTACGAACGCACCCACAGCCGAATTCTTCTCCTAACACGAGGCCTACAACCCCTCATACCACTTATAGCTACTTGATGATTACTAGCTAACCTCACAAACATAGCCCTACCCCCAACTACAAACCTAATAGCAGAATTAACCATTATAATCGCATTATTCAACTGATCCACCCCTACAATTATCCTAACAGGAACCGCAACACTATTAACCGCCTCATATACCCTATATATACTACTAACAACCCAACGAGGCACACTGCCAACCCACATCACTTCACTCCAAAACTCAAACACACGAGAACACCTCCTAATAGCCCTCCATATCATCCCCCTACTACTCCTAATCCTCAAACCAGAAATAATCTCAGGAATACCCTTATGCAAGTATAGTTTTAACCCAAACATTAGATTGTGATTCTAAAAATAGAAGTTAGACCCTTCTTACCTGCCGAGGGGAAGTTCAACCAGCAAGAACTGCTAATTCCTGCATCTGAGTCTGAAACCTCAGTCCCCTTAACTTTTAAAGGATAACAGCAATCCACTGGTCTTAGGAACCATCCATCTTGGTGCAAATCCAAGTAAAAGTAATGGAAACAGCATTACTCCTTAACACTTCCATACTCCTTACACTATCAATCATCCTAATTCCAATTCTCCTCCCCCTACTTCCAGCCGCCCCCTCGACCTCTCCAACCACCATCACACTTACTATTAAAACTGCTTTCTTAACTAGCCTAATCCCAATATCCCTATTCATATACTCAGGATCCGAAAGCATCATCTCCCACTGAGAATGAAAACTCATCACAAATTTCAAAATCCCCCTCAGCTTCAAAATTGACCAATACTCTATAATATTCTTCCCCATTGCACTATTCGTAACATGATCTATCCTACAATTCGCCTCATGATACATAACATCAGAACCACACATCACAAAATTCTTCTCTTTCCTCCTGTTATTCCTAATCGCCATACTCACCCTAACTATCGCCAACAATCTATTCCTCCTATTCATCGGCTGAGAAGGAGTTGGTATCATATCCTTCCTACTAATTGGCTGATGACAAGGCCGTGCAGAAGCTAACACCGCTGCACTCCAAGCCGTACTTTACAACCGAATCGGAGATATCGGCCTAATCCTAAGCATAGCATACCTGGCTTCCACAATAAACACCTGAGAAATCCAACAAACCACCTCACCCAATCAAGCCCCAATCATCCCACTACTAGGCTTCATCCTAGCAGCCACAGGAAAATCCGCCCAATTTGGTCTCCACCCATGACTACCCGCCGCCATAGAAGGCCCAACCCCAGTCTCCGCCTTACTCCATTCCAGCACTATAGTAGTAGCCGGAATCTTTTTACTTATCCGAACCCATCCAATCCTCTCCACCAACCAAACCGCCCTCACCCTATGCCTCTGCTTAGGCGCCCTGTCCACACTATTCGCTGCTACTTGCGCCCTAACACAAAACGACATTAAAAAAATCATTGCCTTCTCCACATCCAGCCAACTCGGACTAATAATAGTCACCATCGGACTAAACCTCCCCCAATTAGCCTTCCTCCACATTTCAACCCACGCCTTCTTCAAAGCTATGCTATTTCTTTGCTCAGGGTCAATCATCCACGCTCTCAATGGAGAACAAGACATCCGAAAAATAGGAAGCCTCCAAAAAATACTCCCAACAACCACAACCTGCCTAACCATTGGAAACCTAGCCCTAATAGGAACACCCTTCCTAGCAGGATTCTACTCAAAAGACCCAATCATCGAAAGCCTAAACACCTCACACCTAAATGCCTGAGCCCTACTCCTAACCCTCCTAGCAACATCATTCACCGCAACATACAGCCTACGCATAATCCTACTAGTACAGACAGGATTTCCCCGCACACCCACAATCACACCCATAAATGAAAACTCCCCTACACTCATTAACCCAATCACCCGCCTCGCCCTAGGCAGCATCACAGCAGGCCTACTCATCACATCATACATTCCCCCTACAAAAACACTCCCAATAACCATACCAACCCTCACAAAAATCACCACAATCATTGTCACAATCCTAGGTATCATCCTAGCCCTAGAACTCTCAACCATCACACACACCCTAACCCAACCAAAACAAACCACATACCTAAACTTTTCCTCCATACTAGGATATTTCAACCCCCTAACACACCGCCTCAGCTCCATAACCCTACTAAATAGCGGACAGAAAATTGCCTCTCACCTAATCGACCTATCCTGGTACAAAAAAATAGGCCCTGAAGGATTTGCCGACCTCCAACTCACAGCAGCTAAAACCTCAACCCCATTACACACCGGACTACTCAAAACCTACCTAGGAACCTTCGCCCTATCTACCCTCATTATCCTCCTATCAACCCACTAAACCCACAATTAATGGCCCCCAATCCACGAAAATCCCACCCGCTACTCAAAATAATCAACAACTCCCTAATCGACCTCCCCACCCCATCAAACATCTCCATTTGATGAAACTTCGGATCCCTACTAGGAATCTGCCTACTAACACAAATCCTAACCGGCCTCCTACTAGCAGCCCACTATACTGCAGATACCACTCTAGCCTTTTCATCCGTAGCCCATACATGCCGAAACGTACAATATGGATGATTAATCCGCAACCTTCATGCCAACGGAGCCTCCTTCTTTTTCATTTGCATCTACCTACACATCGGCCGAGGCCTTTATTATGGCTCATACCTATATAAAGAAACCTGAAACACAGGAATTATTCTACTACTCACCCTCATAGCAACCGCCTTCGTAGGTTACGTACTCCCATGAGGCCAAATATCATTCTGAGGGGCTACAGTCATCACTAACCTATTCTCAGCCATCCCATATATCGGACACACCATCGTAGAATGAGCTTGAGGAGGATTCTCCGTAGACAATCCCACCCTCACTCGATTCTTCGCCCTCCACTTCCTACTCCCATTCCTAATCGCAAGTTTCACCCTAATCCACCTCACCTTCCTTCACGAATCCGGCTCAAACAACCCCCTAGGCATTATCTCAAATTGTGACAAAATCCCATTCCACCCATACTTCTCCCTAAAAGACATCCTAGGATTCACACTAATACTCCTCCCACTCACAACCCTAGCCCTATTCGCCCCCAACCTACTAGGAGACCCAGAAAACTTCACCCCAGCAAACCCATTAACCACACCCCCACACATTAAACCAGAATGATACTTCCTATTTGCATACGCCATTCTACGCTCAATCCCCAACAAACTAGGAGGCGTACTGGCCCTAGCCGCCTCCGTATTAATTCTATTCTTAATCCCCTTCCTACACAAATCCAAACAACGCACAATAACCTTCCGACCCCTCTCCCAAATACTATTCTGAACCCTAATCGCCAATCTTCTCATTCTTACATGAATCGGCAGCCAACCAGTAGAACACCCCTTCATCATCATCGGCCAACTAGCCTCCCTCATATACTTCCTCATCCTCTTAGCCCTCTTCCCCCTAATTGGAGCACTAGAAAACAAACTCCTTAACCACTAAATACTCTAATAGTTTAAAAAAAACATTGGTCTTGTAAACCAAAAACTGAAGACTTATCCCCTTCTTAGAGTTCCCGGCCCATAAGGGCCATTATTGCCAAATTTTTACTAGGAACCCTCCTACTAAAGACACGCTTCCCCCCCCTTCCCCCCCCACTATGTACTATCGTACATTCATTTATATATCCAATATACCATTACATTATATTTACTTCATGCAAGGACATATATATGTATGTATTAAGGACATAATGTACTATATTACAAAGACATACTGTGGTGGTCCGCATCCTACATTCAAGGGTTGGTTGACACTCCATGAACTCTCGGGCATAATACTGTTCCCGTAGGGCTAAACCCATGCCTAAGGTGGGATTTGTGTATATAACTTGCTTTACCTTATGGATATTCATCGCGTAACAGTGAGACTGCGGTGCCTATAAGTCATATTTATGCGAGATCTCTACCTTTACTTATGCCTTTCCATTACCTCTCTCGTCGACTAACCAAGAGACGCCAGGTTATCTATTAATCGTTCTGTCCCAGAAGTATCATGCTACCCGGTGCACGTAGAGCTGTACATGTCCAGCTTCAGGACCATACTTTCCCCCTAAACCCCTAGCACTACTTGCTCTTTGGAGCCTCTGGTTCCTACCTCAGGGCCGTAACTTGATTAATCCCTTGGTATTGCCTTTCAGTGATGCTAAGCTATTTCAGGTACTACTTGGCCGCTTGAATCGG
>JAOEHY010027462.1:0-100124 GCA_025447955.1 Psilopsiagon aurifrons
AGTGTGAGGTGTCCCTGCCCATGGCAGGGGGGTTGGAACTAGATGATCTTAAGGTCCTTTCCAACCCTTACTATTCTGCGATTATGATTTAGCCCATACCTATTGTATTTGAACATACTTTAGTTAAGGTTTTCTTGGTGCTTGGAACAGATAGGGCATTTCTGTAGGGAACTGTTTCATTTCCTGAGCACTAAGCTGCATGCCAAGGGCTACCAGACAACACAGCCCCAATTGGATCCTGACTTTGCTATCCCAAAGGTGCAGCCTTTGAGAAGGACACTGAAAAAGGATCATGCCCCAAAGAGGAGATAAAAAGTGGCTGTGGATCACAGGCGGCCCACAAATGCATGTAAAGGGGAGGGTGAGATGCACAATCTGTGCTGTTTGATGGGTATTAAAAGAGGTGACTGGAGCAGCCAATGTTTCAGACCAGAGCAATTGTGCTGCTCCTCACCTTGGCAGCCAGAACTCCTCACAGCACCTCTCTTCATGTATTGCTGATAGAATGTGAATAGGAATTAAAAGGACAGTGAATCACCTTCTCATGCAAGAATAGATCTGCTTATGATCTTCTCTCTGGTTAGCAGACAGACAATATTCATTTTCAGCATCCCAGGGGACAATAACAAGGGCTACCAAGGACAATTGTCAAAGATCCAAATTTTCCAAGAGCTCTTCTTTTAAATATGTACCTAGGAAAACCAAACATGAACTGCATAAAAACCCAAGGGGCATAAAAATAACACCATGTGTGATTTCACATCAGGTGGCCACCTGCATATAGAGAAAACCAGGAAACTATTCCTATTTTAAAGCTACTTGGAAATGCAGCCCTTAATACACTATCACCACCATTTCTCACAGTATGATGGGCAGGCAGAGCATTCCTACATTAAGAATTCATAACTGTACCAGCAAAACAAGAAGGTTAAGAACATACAACTGGAAAATGCAGAGATGCTTGGGAAGGCTGATTTATCACTAAAAAGTAGTTTGTGCTGCGGAGGAAAGCAAAGCAAGAAAGATAATGCTGCTGCTGTGATTAGTTCTACAAACTCCTTTATGAGGGAAAGAAGAAAGTTTCAGGCTGAGAACCTTCAATGACAGCTGATATGGACCAACAAAACAAATACACAAGGCAAAAAGTTGCCAAAAACTCAACACAGGTGGATGCAGAGCTCGCTCTCTGTGGAGCCACCCAGAAGCACAATTAGCAGAGCTGGTCCCTCCCAAGCCTACAGCTCCCACATTCAATACAGGCACTTTGACAGCCAATAGATGCTCTATGCTCAGCATGCCCTTCGATTGCCACCTCTCTTCCATTATCATCTCCCCTGCTGCCTCCATTGTACCTGATTAATAAAGCCCATTCTTGCTGTTTATTTCCTTATCGATCCACTGTCTCCTGCATGGGAAAAGGCATCAATGCAGTTAAGAGCAAGCACCTGCTCGGAGACTTCACCCTTCAGCTGCTTTCTGAAAGTGCATTTTATTCTCACTGGATAACAAGATTCTGTGGTTAAGGGAGCTTTTAGGTATTGGCATTGTCATAAAATGTTCCTTGTGTCCTACTTCACAAGAGCTGACAAACTCTCTGCTTGCTGTCGGTGGACTAATGAGAAAAGAAGCACTTCTAAAAAGCTTTGGATACTTTTGCATTGCAAAGTGAAAAGGAGAAAGTGAGATATTTCAATGATGCTCCATTTCATCCCAAACCTCCATACAGAGGAAAGAAAAAAGGAACGTTTCTGCACGACCACTGTATCAACCAAGCAGCTCTTATTAATCTCTCCTTCCTCCGCATTCACTGGCTTGGGGGCTCGGAAAGTTGACACTTGACTTGAAAAATGCCAACTCTAAGCAGTTTATTTCCTCTTGAACTTTAAGAGCTGACTGAGACAGAAATGACCTTTAAAAAGGCAGGGTTAGTTCTTGTATGAATTGATAGAAGGATTCTTTGCTTACACAGCACAGCTAGGTACTGAGCAAACCTTCTATGCAAACACCCCTTTCTCACCAGAGGCAAGAAGAACAGCATGTTCCATCTGCCACGAGATTCACAAGACTAGAGAACCTGGGACCTGGTGACCTAGCTTGTCTACATCAAGAAGGGAAGACTACGTTAAAGCCATAAACCAATGATCTTAAATATACATAAGAGAGAGACCACAACAGTGCTCATAACCTCAAGACACCCAATCTTCTACCACAAAGAAGCAGTACAGGCACAACCAAAATCAAGCACACCCACTAACTTGTCCTTAAATTACACCACCAGTGCAGCAGACCTGGACTCCTATTCTGGGACATCTAGCTGGTTGTTGTGACTTTGCTTCCATCAATCCCTGCTGAAGCTGCTGAAAAAGAAACTAATCACTACATGGCTCATTAATGGCCTTCGATGAAAGGCAGTCTGAAAATGCAAACCAATACACAACAATAACTATTACTACTACTTGCTGCCACACTAGTAGCCAGTAACCTAACTGGGCAGAATAGTCTTGTCTGAGGTCCACCACACAATTAATACCACCAGATGGCCATAGAAAAGCCACTGAAGGATTTTGTGGCAGCAGAGGATAACAGAGAAGTTTTGATAAAGGAAATTCACAAAGGAAGTATCTGGGATGCTAATGGGTATGAGACTACACTGGAGATAAAGAAGCTTAATTTGCCTATGTGCTAATAATGACACTCAGTTGAATATCATTTGAAGATATAAAGTGCCCTGGTGGCAGGAAGGCCTAAGCCTGCACATTAAAGCAAGATACCCAAACTATACTTCATTTATCCCAGACAGTGCAAAAGTATTCACCTGTTTCTCACTCTGTAAGGAAGGCAGATATAGACTTCTTGATAAAAACAAGATGTTAATACAGAGGATGAACAAGCCTTCCTCTGCTGGGCAGAAAATCCTGAAAGGAAGGGCTGAAATTCTGCCTTTTATTTCATTTCATTTCATGTCTTGATCTTCATTTACGAAGCCATACTGACTCCTAGCAGTAAAGGCCTGATGGAGTTCAGATATCTCCAGTGAAGTATGAAGTATCGTTGCCATCAGCACCAATGAAATGTTTCCAATCTACCATCAGCCCACTTAAGCAGAAGCAGACATTTTATAAAGAGAAGCCCACGGCTATTCTGAGCAGAATTTCCTTTCTGTTTTTCTCTGGAAGCAAACTACACATCAAGCGCACCAAGGCAGACAGAAGTAATCAAGCCCTATGTAGTCAAGGTTAACTTATTAATAATGAAGCATTTTTTGCCATTATCCCTAATGTTTAAGATCCAGAAACATGCTCTGAGAAAAATCAGGGAGGAGAGAAGAGATGGCGAGCACTATTTTGCTCTCCAGTGCAACTGGAGGCATAGCAAAGAATCACAGCGCCAGCGGGATACGGAGTGGAAACTGTCACAAGCGAGCCTGGCATCTCACTGCTAGAGGAGACTTAGAAAATCCCTAAACCTGCAATATATGTATATTTATGGGCTGCTGGAGTGAGTCCAGAGGAGGCAATGAAGATGCTCAGAGGGACCTCTGCTATGGAAACAGGCGGAGAGAGCTGGGCTTGTTCAACCTGGAGAAGAGAAGGCTCCAGGGACACCTTAGAGCAGCTCCCAGGGCTTAAAGGGGCTGAATCTGTATCTCCAGACAAGGAATCTGGAAAGGGGCTTTTGATAAGGGCAGGTAGTGACAGTACACGGAGAAATGGCTTTAAACCGAAAGGGCATAGATTTACATTAGACATAAGGAAGAAATTCTTCCCTGTGAGGGTGCTGAGGCGCTGGCACAGGGTGCCCAGAGAAGCTGTGGCTGCCCCATCTCTGGCAGTGCTCAAGGCCAGGTTGGACAGGGCTTGGAGCAACCCAATCTTGTGGAAGGTGCCTCTGCCTGTGGCAGGGGGTTGGAACTGGATGAGGTTCCAACTTTAAGGTCCCTTCCAACTCAAACCGTTCTGTGATCTCCATGTGAGACACAAACACACAGTACTTACGGATATTAAAACAGAACACCTGTACTGTTTCATCCTGCACAGCATTGGAAAGTAACAATTTTTTTGCATATTTTTAAATACTAACTGATCTCTCTGATGGGGCTTCTCCAACACTTCTAATCCCCAGAGGTCTCAGAGAACCCTCTTCACACCTGCAGTGCATGAGAGAGCCTCCTGCTTTCCGAGTTCCTGTACAATCACTTCTTTTTAACAGTCAATTTAACAGTGTTTAGCCTCCAACTGTTGCTTTCATGCACAGAAAACCACATTTGGGAATCTGACTCTTGTGCATAAACAGGCTTCTTAACATCTGCATGGCAATAGGAAAGTACAAAAATACAGATTTATATGGTAGGTGCATAGCTACTGCAAAACAGATTTGCTCGACTGTAATATACATCAAACAACATTAAAAAGCAGTAAGAAACCACCATCTTATTTACATGAGATCTACTTTGAGACTTGTAACTTTTGCCTGAAGGTTTTAATTAAAGCAATTCATGTCCCAAGGCATTTTTCTTGTAGTAAGTTGTCTTCCTCATTCAATTGCTTCAAGAACTCTGCTCTCTGTGCTTTGGCACAATCTAATCACTCCTGTGGGAGCAAATGATAACACGAACATAGTTCAGAAAATATCTTTGAAGAAAGAAATCTAAAGCAAGATGAAGATCTAAATGAAAAAGAAGAAACAATTTTGCACCCTTGATTCAAGAGTCTACTAGATCTTTGGAATTACAAGAAAGGAGGGGGGAAAGGCACTGGTCTGAATAATATTGGGAGACTCATGAGTTCAATCACTGCTTGTTGAAGCACTTCTACAATATATGTTCCCAGATTTAACCATCAGCACTGAACATCTTGAGTCAGAATAGAAATTTTTCTATCCCACTTTAGTTTTTGAAAGAACACGGAAAGAGAAGAAGAAAGATGTGATCAAGAATCCACAGTTTGGCAGCTCTTTGTCACTTCATGCAGTCGAGGCCAGCAGAATTTACAAGTCGCATCCACTCCGGTTACTCCAGGTATTTTAGCAGAAATGAACCCTGTGGCTCAGAGTAAAGGGCAGGATTTTCCCCCACATTTCACACAATAACAAAGAAAACAAACTTTAATGAAGGATAAAGAAATGCCAACAGTCCTAGGCAAGGCATAACAAATAACCTTATTAGTATGTTGTGTAAAGCAGCAAAATGCAAAGCTAAGCGAGGCCTCTGCTGAAAATAGGGAATCCATCTTTACCAGAAGGACTCAAATACTGTAGTAACACACTGTTGGATCTGAGAGAAAGGAAAAAGGAAGAAAAACAACACAACAACAACAAACTCACTCAATAAATTGGACAAAGTACGACGGTTAAAAAGGGGAAAGCCTCTGTTAAGGCAGTGCTGCTTTGGGATGTGCCATTAAAGTACTGACAGCTGCACCATTCCCAAAGGCTGGAGGCACCAGACTTTCTGATGATGCTTGTTAACAGTGTGCCACTGTGCACATCCCTCCACTAATGTCTGTGCAGAATTAGTCTGGGTAGACTTGTTCATAGGAAGTAATGCAAAACTAAATCGTCATGATTAAAACTGTTGTCAATTTTGCACAGAAACCTTCTGCAAACCCTCTTCCCAAATTCAGCATCAGAGTGAGGAAAAACATTAAGAAGTGGTCTGTTTCTAAGGGAATTCAAGCAGAAATCTGGTTATTTCACTGCAAATATACCTTTGTAAATTCAGAAGCAGCTTGTAAGAATACACAGAAGATCTAATTCCAAGAACAGCAATAAACAATGTCACCCTTGACTGCCGGTAGTTACTTGTGGATTGACTACTGCTTGGTGATGCTTTGAAGAGAGCAGATGTACCAGCTGTAAGTGACGTTCCAAACCAAAGAATGATTGGAAGTACTCCATTATGTGCAAGTGTCAGGTAGGCACAGCCAGGAAGTGCTTCAGAGCCTTTCTAAATTGCTACATAAAGATGAGGTTATATATGAATGGTAACTTGCAGAACAACTGTATATGGCCATCATTCTTGTGAGAAGACTAAAAAAATCGAAATAATTAAAAGCAACCAAGCAAGCAGGAAAACAAAACACAAATAACAAGAAACAACGCTAAAGGCACACACAGGATAAAGGATTTTAAGGAGGTTACTCTGTGCATGGACACTGCCCGAGCTGACAGACTGCTAACCTGGGAGAGACTTCTCTTTGATGTTACAGCTGTTCAAAGTTATTCTTAAACTGAACAAAAGCAGTAAATAGCAAAACCCCAGACCTATAAACGTTTCCAAAGCTACTATACTGCACGTATCATGCTATAATGGTACATATGCCTAAAAGAGTAAATATTTTCTCATCTCTAGCTAATTTAATGGCATTTTTAACACCTCAAAATTAGCTTCTATTGAGAAGTCTACCTGCAAGCACTTACATCAGTCTAACAGTCACCCAATTTCAGTTGAGTTCATTAATCTATTTAGAGACTACTGATTCCATAGCTCCAACTATTACTGATAGCATCTATATATATATATATGCATATTTTAAAACCTCAGAATGATTTAAAAATCCATCAGCCTGTAATTACTTGTTACAAAATTCATACAGGAGTACTTAAAAAGCCAAATCTAGCTGATTTCATTAGTGCTTTTCTGATATTTCTCTCCATGTTTTCAATGATAATCAATTCATTCCAAGGCAGTTTGTGTTCTCATTTTCAGGATCGTGCTGTTCCAATATCAGTGTTTCTCTAAAGGCAGAACAGTCCAAGGAAACAACAGTTTTCATGGCTTAATAAAAATGTATGGAAACATTTCTATCGATACTAAGTCATTAAAGGCTCCTTTCCGAAACCCCTGTAGATTCACTATTTGTAGCTTACCAATAGTGTTTACGGAAGAAAACCACAGCTTACTAAAGTTCATCTTTTTTTTAAAAACTGGATTTGTGAAATAGTCCATTTCACCCATCTGTGGTACAGTACATGGGATAAAATCACTGCATTGGGATTAAAGAGAATTAAGGTATAATCCAACGTTTACATTGCACTGAACGTAAGTATAGCACAGTGAATTCCTGCAAAGCATATGTGGACACATGGGTATTTCTAAAGCAGACGAAAAACCTGTATCTGGTTTTCTTTCTGGGTGTCATGTGGTTAACTCGGGAAAGAATAATGGGAAAGACCTGCTGGAGCAAGTCCAGAGGAGGCCCCGAAGATGCTCCAAGGGCTGGAGCAGCTCTGCTCTGGAGACAGGCTGAGAGAGCTGTGCTGGTTCAGTGTGGAGAAGAGAAGGCTTCCTTAAGAGGAGACCTCAGAGCAGCTTCCAGTGCCTAAACAGACTATAAGAAAGCTGGAGAGGGGCTTTTAACAAGAGCAGATAGTGACAGGAGAAGGGAGAATGGCTTTAAACTGACAGAGGGGAGACTGAGATGAGACATTAGGAAGAAGTTCTTCCCTTGAGGGTGGTAAGGCACTGGCACAGGGTGCCCAGAGAAGCTGTGGCTGCCCCTTCCCTGGCAGTGTTTAAGGCCAGGTTGGACGGGGCTCAGAGCAACCTGCTCTAGTGGAAGATGTCCCTGCCCATGGCAGGGGGTAGAACTGGATGATATTAAGGTCCTTTCCAACCCAAACCATTCCATGATTCTGTGATTTTATTTTTGCTCCTGGTGGAGGTCTTTTTGAAAATGCTTTCTTAACTCCTAAGAAAAGGATTGCAATTTGGTTTGAAGAAAACATAAAGAAGTCTCTTATGAGTCTTAAATTGTTAGGAAAATAATGCTTTTAGCACTTTGCACATTTCCGCTCTGCCAAGTGCTGGTGCAGAGCAAGGAAGCAACACGAGCAGACGTGCTGGTGTTTGCTCCATGAA
Organism: Psilopsiagon aurifrons; assembly: GCA_025447955.1. NCBI lineage: Eukaryota > Metazoa > Chordata > Aves > Psittaciformes > Psittacidae > Psilopsiagon > Psilopsiagon aurifrons. The sequence goes on from JAOEHY010027462.1 coordinate 7,859, forward strand.
AGCACCAAAAAGGCAGAGCACCAGTACTGAATATTCAAACTACTTCTAATATTTATTGCACTTCTTCTGCAAGCTTCTATAAAACACATCATAAGCAATCGTGCTTAATAACATTAAATCCATCTATACAGAGCTAATTGCAATGCCTGTTTTCACTGACATCCCATGACAAGTCTTTCACCAGAAGAGAGCCCTGAAGAGAGACATAAACTAATCCATACAGCCGCCTGAAGAGTCTTCACTTGCCTCCATGAGACTCCCCAGTGAATCCTGAAAAACAAGATCAATTTGACAGTAACTAATTGTAGTTATTCTCACCATCTTTCTGAACGAGCATGAGACAGGAATCCTAATGGCATAAGTCACCGACACCACGTGCAGCAGAGTTCTCAGCTCAGGAGGTAAAATGTAGGCTGCTGAGATGAGCCAAGGTGCCAGACTTAGAGTTTCATTAGGAGAAATTAGTGGTGGTTTGCACAAGATTCAGTGGGCATTGATTTAAAATAAAATAGGAAATATTGAGTGTAATCAACTACAAGGCTGTGCCTGGGAGCTGTGTATCTTTAAAAATCAATCTGAAAATCCAATGCCTTCAAAAACTAAGGTAGAAAAAACATCTAATAATTACACTGAATAGTGTAGTAGTAGATCTAAACGTAAACGCAAGGAAAGAGAGACTACAAATAAATATGAGGCTGTAATAGCTGGAAATGTCTTGCCTTTAAGAACACCTTATTTATTTTTAAAGGTAGGTTCTAAGTCTCCTGTTTACTCTCCTCTGGGCCACACAAACTGTGACTGTGTTAATATAAAGCTTAGTCTGCTCTTAAAGAACAGCTGAGAACTTCAGTTTCTATTCTAATCTTCAAGTAAAGGTTATATCTCAAGTATGCTTTCTCCACTATCATGTGTTGTACACAGGAGATGTGCTGGGATGGGTTTCTCCCCAGCAGTTCACATGAAGGTTCATCCCAAGCTGTTTTGCAGGAGATGCTGACATTTCTCATCCAGCCACATCTCGAAGTATTTCAAATCCATTCAATTCAGAGCTTATATGCTTGGGAGGGTCCCCTGACAACCATGTGCTCTGAGCTGGTTTACACAGCCTGCAGATACAGCTCAGAAACAAGAGTGAAAATTTCCTATTCATTCCCTGTGTTTGCTGCGGATAGCGGTGATAATTAACCAGAGAGATGTAAATTAATTTCATAATGGATAATTTCAGTGGAAACATCCAGCTGTCCTGAAACTGGTTTGTGTCTGGAATTGAGACTGGAACCAGGCATCTTCCACCCTCTATTCTGAATATTCCCAGAATGACTTCATTCCCTAACCCCCATGCAGTGGGGAAACCAAATGCCTGAGAAATGCTACTACAAATTGCGTTGGGAGGTTGACCTGTCCAAATAGGGCTGCTGCCTGACCCAGTGTCTTAAGTTAAGCATTTACTCTTAATTTACCAGCACTTACGCTTTTTATTCTCTAATCCAAAGTGTGTGCATATGTGCACATATGTACACATACACATAAAGTTTGACATTTATAGATAACAGCACAGCTTAAGCAAGAGGAAACTTAAGTTTAAAATCATCTGTAAGCCTCCAGTAATACTTAAGCATCACCACTCTGCATACAAAGCGCCACTGACAGCATTCATCCTCTGACATTTGTGTACAAACACCAAAGAAAATAACAAACATCTTTGCATTGCTTCCATTCAAGATACATTAAGCCTGAAAAGCAAAGAAAAGCATCAACAGTATGCTAACTAGGGAAGATGTTTCCAAAACTGCCTCTGAATCACAGCAATTAAAAGAATTAGATGGTGACCTTTTGAGTCTGATCAGTTCTTTGGCTATGGAAAAAAATTAGCATGAAAGAGGAAAATGTACTTTGTCTTTTATCTATAGCCCACCACGTTTTTCTGGCCTGGCTAGTGGTTAGGCTCTTACCACCACATTCAGAGCATCTTCAGACTTCTCACAGGAGTGACATGGTTCAGTGGTGGATGTGGCAGGGTAATGGTTGGCCTTGATGATCTTAAAGGTCTTTTCCAACCTAGCTGATTCTCTGATTCAGTGATCTTGGCTGTGTTTCACCTCCATGCTTGGTAATTTCTCTCTGAAAACAGATGCTGCCCTTCCTGAACAGAAAAGCCAGCAGACTTTGGATCAGATGATTCCAAGCACATTTCTTAGTATGACACATTTCAAAGCTCTGCAGTTCTCAACTAAGGGCTTTACCTCAGCCGGCAAAAACAGTGCTAATCCCCTGCATCTCTGTACCAATTCAGGGAACTGAAGAGTTTCTAGGGGAGAAAAAGGTGCTGTGTAAACTGCTGCTCTCCCATGAGCAGCCTGCTTTCGGCTGTCAGACAGCCATGCAGTTATCACACCAACTGCAGGCAAAATACTTCTGCTGCAGCACGCAAGTGCCAGGATCATAAGACCAAGATCCATGACCCCCAAACAGTTCTGTCCTGCTGCTTTATTCACAGAACTTGGTGCATTTATCCCCTTTGCTCCTTAAGTTCTTCCCTCAAATTGTTGGTTTTCTTTCTGTCCAGGAAAAAATATGAGATTAATACTGAAGGCAAAAGGTCTCCAAAGTTTTGGTCAGTTCCTGCTATGCCATATTTAACCTGTGAGAAACAGTTCAAGTCCAATATTGTTACTTGCCAAATGAACATAGAACCAGGTTTGAAATAAAACCTTACAATGTACAGATTCCAGAATTCTCTTTGTATGTTTCTCATGGTCAAAGTGAGCAGGCACTGCAGCCCCATTAAAATGAGACAAAAAGCCACTCCACACTGAAAGCCTAACAGCCCTTCGTAGCCACAAATTCCTCGTCTCATTTTTCAAGGAGAATCTCTTGTGGAAACATTTCAAAACCATTTTCTTCCACTTTCATCTTTGTAAAACAGCACATTATTTCCATGCAGGGAGCCAAGGTGCAAGGGCATTAAAATCCAGAGTCATTCTAATCACTGGCCAGCTAGCAGTTATTGCTAACAAAACTCAGCTGCAAATCTCTTGCTCCAGACCGTGACACTTCTGAAGCTCCCGAGGCTGAACAAAGGCTGAGGAATTTTATCCTCTCCCCAAACATAAGTAATAAAGTACATAATCCCACTGTAATTTCCTTAAATGCATCCAAATTGCCTGACTAGTGATACCGAGAGAACTGAAATGCTGGACCAAGCTAAATTACTTCCATACTTTTTATGATATATATATATGACAGCTGCAAATAACATTCTTAGAGGAAAAGTATCTGTGATATTGTATTTCCAGTGACATATTTTTGACACAGAGGGAAGTACTTATAAGAAGTTCTTGAGGCATAGGAACAATTAAGAATTTTAAGCCTTCAGCATCACCCCACTCCATAATTTCATTCTGAATATTGAAAACTTGGTATCAAAACTCCCAACACTAGAAAATATGGTGAATACTTCTACAGTGTTTTGAAGGCAGAGAAACAGGTATTGCATCTACACTCTGAGCTAACTAAAAAGTTATGTAGAGGCTGTTACAGACTAAATCCCCCTGAGAAGCAAGATATGTCAAGGAATCTCCCTACAGCACTAAGATGGGTTCTGGTCATCTTGAAGCACGGGCAGAAGCTTGCGCGTGTCTGCCTAAGAAAGACCACAAACGTATCCACCATTTCTTACCCAAATGTCCCAAATTCCATACAGGTAACTTGTTTTAAGAAACATCATTCTCAAAATGCAGTTCTAGACATCCTCTATTATGACCCCAAGCCTTCATTTCAATATTCTTGGCTATAGAATAGGACAACACTATCGAACTCGCCTGTGAAGCAATTTCATTTCCACAAAGGAAACACTTCCCAGAACAAAACTTGTTACATCTTCCATACACACAGGTCTGGCAAGGGGACATGCTTTCAGACTCCTCAGCCCTTTTGCAGTGTCTGAGGGCTTGTCTGGTTTTACCCAGACTATGGAATGCTCTAGGAAGAGACACTGACACTGCACACAAACCTCTCCTATATACTCAAGCCAACATTCCAGTAACTTCACTCTTCTAAGAGCAATATGTTGTTATCCTCCTTGAGGTGACTTCATTCTAGAAAGGCTTCTCTGGCACTGAATGAACATAAACCAGGTCTCAGAGCTGTTGCTGCTCTTCCTTCTCCAAGAGGCTGAAAGTCCAGGAGCTTGAAGGGAGCATGCAGGGAGTGCAGGGTGGGACAGCTCTGTGAGCATCAGAGCTGGGCAAGTCTGGGTTTACCATAAACTTGTGCTTAAAATTTGATGAAATATGCTGGAAAGACAATGTGAGCTCTAACAAACTCCATTAGCAATATGGGCATTTCCACATTGTAAAGGCTCCTACAGTACACTCATAGGAGCTGTACAAGGTTTGCATTCTTACTGCATTTCTTCCCCTCTGAAAAAAGATGCCCCAAGTTCTCTCTCCTCTACCCGGATGCTAGTTTTCACAAGACTAGTGAGAACTTCCTATTATGGAATCACAGAATGGCCTGGGTTGAAGGGACCTCAAAGCTCATCCAAGTTCCAATCCCCCACCACAGGTAGAGACACCTTCCACTCGACCAGGTTGCTCCAAGCCCTGTGCAGCCTGGCCTTGAACACTGCCAGGGATGGGGCAGACACAGCTTCTCTGGGCAAAAGAGATGAAGAAAATGTGCGACCTCACTGTAAATCTTTGACAACAGCACGACAAGTAATTAAAAATATTACTGGAGAGCACATTCATATGCATTTCTTGTGGGTTTTTTTCCCCATAAGAAGACACTTAACAGGTACACACTGAGCTATAGGCTTCTCAAGTCAATACTTACTCAACTAAGTTGTTGGGGCTGTTCAGCCTGGAGAAGAGAAGGCTGTGTGGAGACCTCATAGCAGCCTTCCAATATCTGAAGGGGACTACAAGGATGCTGGGGAGGGACTCTTCATTAGGGACTGTAGTGATAGGACAAGGGGCTAACGGCTTTAAACTTAAACAGGGGAAGTTTAGATTGGATATAAGGAGGAAGTTCTTTACTGTGAAGGTGATGAGGCACTGGAATGGGTTGCCCAGGGAAGTTGTGAATGCTCCATCACTGGCGGTGTTCAAGGCCAGGTTGGACATAGCCTTGGGTGGTATGGTTTAGTGTGAGGTGTCCCTGCCCATGGCAGGGGGGTTGGAAATGGATGATCTTAAGGTCCTTTCCAACCCTAACAGTTCCATGATTCTATGATTCTAACTACCTGTTGGCACTGGGCACCACAAGATAAGCGACCGACACCCAAGTTACACTTTGGAAGCAAAGAAAACTATTCTTTAAAAAATAAAAATCCTTTTTAAAAGACAACAAAACAAAGCAACATGCAGGAGAAAATCACTTTGCAAAACTGAAGTGCTAAACAGCAGTGTTAGCAGTTACTCAGTGGATACAACAAGCTTTCACAACAGTCAGCATAGGAGTGAGGTCTCTGCAAAGTGGTTAACTTCAGCCTCAAGAAATCAAAACAGTACATAAGATCTCCCAGGTAACTGCATGTACACAGTTACAAACAGGGATATCTTTAGCCTGAAGACAGACTTTAGACTTAAAAGCAATTTATTTCCCACTTTCCGTTATACTTTGAAAACATTTATTAGTGGTTGTCTAGTTCTTAAAAGTAAATTCCATCTAAAATTGATAAAAGAACTCTTTTGTGTTTAGCCACGGAAATAATTTGCATTCAGTGATATGGTTTGTTGCGGTTTAAGCCCAGCCGGTAACTCAGAACCACACAGCCATGTGTTCACCCTTCTGGGTAACCCCACCCCCAATTTTCATACCGGGCATCATGTGCTGTGGTATGGAATACCCCTTTGGGTAGGTTGTGTCAGGTGTCCTGTCTCTGCTTCCTCCCAGCTTCCCATGCCCCTCCTTACTGGCAGAGCATGCGACTGAAAAGTCCTTGATCAGGGTAAGTATTAGTCAGCAACAACTAAAACACTGGTGTGTTATCAGCGTTGTTCTCAGACTAAAGCCAAAAAGCAGCTCTCCACCAGCTATTAGGAAGGAGAAAAATAACTGTTACAGCTGAACCCAGGACACAGTTGTAAATTAACTGCAGCAGCAACAGGTCTAAGAAGGAAAATTAGCAGGGTAGGGCTCTTATCTGGGATTCAGCAGATCCAAGTTCAAAGCCTCACTGAGCCTCAGGCTTTCAGCTTAACCTCAGGCAATTCATTTAACCTCCCCTGTACCTCTGTTACTCATCTGTACAACACTGTATTTAATAAGAATGTCATGGTGCTTCTTATCTACAAGTGTTTATATGATACACATGCAACAAATTCTGGCACTGGGATCTATGCAGGTATCTATAGCCACACTGAAGGCTCAAACCCCAAATGTTTCTCAACAGAACCTTCAGGGCATAAATATCTCTTCTCTAAAGAGGGCAAAAATCTCGTATCTCCCAAAAGGCCAGATACTGTCATAAAAACTGTCAGAAAGAAGACACAGCAAAGTTTTCTCTCAGTATCAGAGGCCCCAGTGCAAGAGTACAAGAAGTAAGAGAGATAGGTCTGAGATGTGCACAGCCAGCTCAGTGGGAAAAATCACCTTCATCTCAGGTAACAAAAGAGAACTGAGAGGAGACAAACCCAGTTGGTTCTGTTCCAGTGATATGGATGGGAAATCAGCCATTCCCTGACACTGCAGAGGGAGACATGCTAGAGGCAAGACACAGCCCATGTGGTTTCCAAAGGGAAAGCTGAGGTGGCAAGCAGGAGGTGCCGGTCAGCAGTCAGCATAGCAGCAGCTCCAGGAGAAGCGTTTTTGTATTCCAGCTGTCTTGATGCATTCAGTTCTTTGCAAGGGGAAATATGGGCACAGTCCTGACAAAGGGGTTCAGGACACAGAGGAGGAGGTGAATTTTGAATCATGGTGACAAAACCAAAAATAGAAGTCAACAGCTTTCTACAACCTTAGCACTTTTAGTAACCTGTGGTCAAAGACAGCAGGCAATAACACACAGTGTTATTGAATAAAACAGATTTACCTTATAAGGTTGAGCCATCTATTAGATTTCCCAATATCTGGCTGTGATTTAACAACCTGCTAGGGATGAGGAGGGAATGCAAAGCAAAGAACTGCACTTCTGCTTCCTTACAGACCTTCCACAAAGCAACTTCTGCCCAAAGGTAAGGAGGAAAGGTGGCAAAGAGCTGATCAAATGAACCAACAGAAGATGTTCAGGCGTGTCGCTGGAAATAAACCACTTTACTTAACTAAGATGCCCTTCTTTAAAGAGAGGAATGTGAACAAATACAAATGCATTTCAAAAGCAGATACTCATAACAGACTCTCCATGGGCAGCAGCACAAGCAAGCTGGCTGATAAAGTAGATTCAGCTTCTAAAGCAAATGGAATTCACATTCGCATTTTAGTTAGTGGAAATCTACCAGATACCCAAGGGTGACGAGCATTAAACAGTGTGAAATTGTATTGCAGTTTTCTGTTCCCCTCCCGGGAGTTTTATGACGAGAACCATTTTTTGCATATAAACAGTGTGAGCTCCAAAAGGTACATTTTAATAGAAGACATTCCATGAAAATGGAACATGTGCAAAGGCTTGAGAGCTCGAAGGTTTCTGCAGGAAGAATGCCGCATTTAAATAGTTAGCGAATTAAACCCACACTCGTGGTGTGAATGGTAAAGGTGACTTAGATTTAAACCCAGCAGGTTCTGAAGTACAGTGAATTCGCTCTGTTGATAATTTACAATTGATTTGAATATTCCTGGTGTACGGAAAGTTGTTTAACTGTCCTGTCATGCAGAAGATGGATTTCCTGAACACCCACCTATGTTGTTATTAACATCTATATTCAGCCACAGTTTGCACTGAGTACACACATATTCCCCCAAAACCTGACTCTCAGCCATCACACTGGGTCAGATCAAATTTAATCTGGCGCAGCACGGTCTGCAAAAGCAGCCTTTGGAAAATAACAAAAGCAGGACGAAGGACTCAGACTGGTTCTGGATCAAATGTGGTAGGTTTGTAATAACAAACTCAAATGTATTTTTCTTCCTTTAATGTTTTCGCTCCCTTTTTCAACTTTCACAACATCCTACAGCATGGTGCCCCAAAGATAATCACTATTCTTAGAATCACAGAATGGTTAGGGCTAGAAAGATTCTTAAGATCATCTATGTCCAGCCCCCTACGCCTCACACTAGACCATGCTGCCCAAGGCTCTGTCCAGCCTGGCCTTGAACACTCCCAGGGATGGAGCATTTACCCCTTCTTTGGGCAACCCATTCCAGTGCTTCAGCACCCTCACAGTAAAGAACTTCTTCCTTATATCCAGCCTGAACTCATCGTGATAGTGTTGCCTTAAGCTTGCAGGCTTTACTTGCTGGTCTCCAATTCCTGAAGAGCAGACAGATACTCAACATTAGACAAAACTGAGAGATACCCTGAAAGCAAAATGACAATAACAAGAAAGTATGCAAAGGAAGCTGAGGTGCCAAAGACACACACATCCACATCGTGAAGACAGACAATCCCTTGCTTAGCAGACATTCTACCTGGCTGCAGGAACTGCTGCAGAGAAATGAGCGAAAATTCCCTACAAATTACATTGTTTCCGCACATTTTTTACTGTAGCACACAGATCACAAATCTCTAAAGAAAATCCCAAACCAGATTACAACTAGTTTTTTATAGCCCCAAGTATCAAAGAAGTTTTATGAGACAGAGGAGAGTCAGCAGCTGCACAGAACACCTTTGATTTAAAAGACAGGATAATAAATTAATATAAACACAAAAAAAGAACAAGGAAATAAATACTGTCTTGTTGGTTTAGTCATGGTTACGGCTTAAAAGGCTGGTTGGGGGTTGCAGCTATAATGCATCCAAAAACTAACCAGTGCTTGGATTTTAAGCAAGGAAGAGCAGTGGCAAGAGAAAGGGATTAAAAGCATAAAACGTTTGTGTGTAAAAGGATCAGGAAGGGAAGAAGAACCTCAGCCATACAAGCAGCTCAAAGTCTTCAGGGCAGATGAAAAGGTGATAATAGAAAACCAGCCACCAGTGAGACGTATGTAGAACAATAAATCACCAGTTGCCACTAGAATTCGAGTGCCACTCAAGAAGCCGTGCTGCAGCCAAGAAGTTATTGCAGTCCTTCTGAATAACAAAATATCTCTTCTGGATAACAAAAGGTCACTTGGAACTTAGGAGGTTTAGAGGAACACACTCTCAGGGTGACCAGAAAGAGAGGTGAAAGCATACCTGGTGCTTCCTCCTATATAGAAAACATTGTCCCAGAGCAACGGCATACTTAAGGAAGGGGTACGTAGCTTCATATAATCATGGATTGGTCTGGGTTGGAAAGGACTATAAATTCATTCAGTCCCAACCCCTCACCACATGCAGGGACATCTTCCACTAGACCAGCTTCCACTAGACAGCTCCAGGCCCTATCCAACCTGGGCTTGAACACTGCCAGGGATGGGGCAGCCACAGCTTCTCTTGGGCAACCTGTGCCAGAGCTTCACCACCCTCACAGGGAAGAACTGCCTACTATCTAAATCTTCCCTCTGTTTAAAGCCATTTTCCCTTGTCATATCCCTACAAGCCCTTGGTAAAAGCCCCTCTCTGGCTTTCTTGTCAGCCCCTTTAGGCTCTGAAAGCTGCTGTAAGGTCTCCCCTGAGCCTTGTCCAGGCTGAACAAACTCCTGCAACATTATGAAAGGAGACACTGGACCATACGATGGGAAATGATCTTGCACTGTCAGCATGTGCTAACACCTTATACTGAATCCCAGCACAAAATGTGAACCCACATGACATCCCAGAAGAAGCAGCTTAAGAAACCTTCCCCCCACACAGAACGCATCCATTTACTTATTAAGAACCCAAATAAAAGACACAAAAGACTTAATTCCCACTTAATTCCTTTACTCAAAAGAAAGTGTCTTCTGCTGCCCTCCATCTCTGAATTCACAAAGGAAAAGCATAGACCCTGTCTACCCCAAGGAAACTCAGCAGAATGACTGGAAGCCCATATGAGCAGATAAAACCAGAAAGTTTCTGCACCAAAAGTGTTTTCTCTACCTCAAAATCTCCTCCGCTGCCTTTTTCTTTGTATTTTTTTGAACATTTTAGCTCCATCGATTGATTTTCCTCCTCCTCCTCCAGGGAATATTCACAGATGTGCAAAGCCACCTCTAACAGCAACATTAGCTGAAGCAAAAAATGAAATTTACACTTGACTGCCTTCCTCAACAATGTGCAATCACCATTTAATAGGAAAATGGAGCAGAGTGCAAACAGGAAAAGGAAAGGCCTGATTAAAACCCACCAGTCCTAGAGCTGACGATACCCCACTACCGAAACAAAGCACACGCTGAGTTCAGAGCAGCAGGAGCTCTGCAGCGATCTCCAGCCCCTTGCTAGCACTGACAGACATAAATCAAAGCAGAAGAACCATGGAGAAGTGGGGTGCTGGCTGTCATCATACATCAGCTTGTTTTCCTTCTGGTTAAGGAAAACAAAGCAAGTGCTTAAGACACAGTCATGAATCCTTTTTACTAACTGACAAATGCCAAATCTGTAGGGAAAAGCCAAGAGGATGGGGTTTCAGCTCTGAGCATTCCTAAGTCCAGCAGTGATACAGTCCATCCTTTTCTACCCAAAGAAAGTAGAATTTGGGCTCAGCTCCACTATCTGGAAAATGAATGAGGCGTCTGACTGAGGAGAAGCTGGCTATCTCATTAGGATGACTACAGTGGCATCTCCCACATCCTGTCAGTGCCTGTCTGGGAGTACCCTTCCCAGTCAGGGGCAAGTTTCAGATGCCCAATCCCAACCTGTGGTTGCTGCCAGCAATAATCCCACCATGGCAGGACTTCTTTCTGTAACAAAGCAAGGAACTGAGCCAATCCCTTGGTCTGACTTTGCTTCAAAACCACACACACACATCCAATAGTATCCTGGGGTACATCAGAGAAGCGTGGCAGCAGGTCAAGGGAGGTGATCCTCTCCCTCCACTCAGCCCTGGTGTGGCCACATCTGGAGTTCTGTGTCCAGTTCAGGGCTCCTCAGCACAAGACAGACAAACAGCTACTGGAAAGGGTCCAGTAAAGGGCCGCAAGGATGATGAGAGGTATGGAGCATCTCTCTCATGAGACTGCAGGAGCTGAGCCTGTTTAGTCTAGAGAAGACTGAGAGGGGATCTCATTAATGCATATAAATATCTTAAAGGCAGGCACTGGGATGATGGCGCCAGACTCTTTCCAGTGGTGCCCAGCAACAGCATGAGAAGCAATGGCCATAAACTAAAGCACCAGAAGTTTCAGCTCAACACAAGGAAAAACTTACTATGTTGAGGGTGGCAGAGCAACTGGAAGAGGCTGCCCAAGAGGATTGTGGAGTCTTCCTCTCTGGAGACACTCAAAACCTCCCTGGACACATTCCTATGTAACCTGTTCTAGGTGGCCCTGCCTTGGCAGAGGGGTTGGACTGGATAATCTCCAGAGGTCCCTTCCAACCCTAGCAATTCTGTGATGCCCCAATCAGATCCAAGGGGCGGCACTAAAGGATTGGCTTCTCGCTGCCATCTACATGTTAGGGAACTGCAGGATGGCTTCTGGAAAGACAGCACTGACACGATCCCACCACTGAAGCTGGATTCTCCAATGTATGCAACAGTATGCAACTTATAACACTGCCCAAAGATTTACCTTCACACTCAGCCCATACCTGACAGGTTGATTTTCTTGTTGTTGCATTTCTGTTGCAGGTCTGTTATTAATGGACTCTCATTTACACATGTCAGAAGATGAGAGAAATCACCTGATTACTTGTTTTGCCCATCAGTAAAGGAATAGCGGGCGACCCATTTGCTTCCCACTCCTTTCTCTTCTTTCTTTTTATATGTGTCATATTTACCGTTCCCTGTCAGCTGTGAGCTGGTAGAATCATTTTCTAATTATCGAGATTTCTCACACACCAACTCTGTATCTGCAGGCTTTTTCTTCCTCATAAATTAGGAAAATATTCCTTTGAAACAAAGCTTCATTTTCAATTGGCTCTCAGGAAAGTCTCCACCTCTGCTTGGTTTTTAATTGATATTCAGAATACATTCTTCATGACAGAACCAAAAGAACATGGCTACAGCAAACAAGTCAACAGCCCTGTTTCTGTAACTTACTGGCAATCAGTAGAAATACTAGAGAAAGCCTTTACTATTTTTTAAGCAAAGTAGAAACTTTACCTTTTTATGTTGCCAAATATAGTTTTATTTGTAATACGAGGGGATGCTAAAAACTGCACTGCTTTTGTTCGCAATCTCAGAGTCTGAAATTATACATTTACAACCATGATGCTGTGATGCTGCACAGCCACAAGACAGCACAATCAGTACCACCAGGGATGAGTGTCTGCCACAAGTACCTAACGCTCCAACTACCCTCTTGTAGAACATAACCAAGTATTCCAGGCACCAGTCTAGAGGAGTTATTGACCTGCTGCAGCTACGAAGTACTTTCACAGCATCTGGTTCTTATAAACCTGCACACTCACATGGTTTCACACCTCACCTCCTCCTCCAGCTACTCTGCTGAGTTGAAAGCAGCTAACCCATCCTCTGAACGGAACAAATGGGAGGCATTACACGGGTAAAACCAGCTGTAATTACACATTCTAGCAGAGCTAATACATACAAAAGGATCCTTAAGCAACTGTCAGTATGGTAAATTATTAGCGAAAGAAAAAGGCAGTGCCTCTGACACTGAGAAATTACACCATGCCCAAGCAGGAAAGATGCTAAGAGGCAAGGGACATGGCTAATTTTAATCTCACTCCCGTTGGCCTTTGCAAACTGAAAACACTGACAACATCTCAGTCATACACACTGAAAAGCTGCAGTAGTAGCTGCAGCATTATCCAGCTAAACTCAAACTGTACATGCCTTTTAGATCCCTCGATTGATACTACGCAAGACTAAGGAACCACTACAGACAATCTTCAGAGTAAAAGCTTCCAAGAGAAGTATCACAGAGGAAGAAGCATGCTGCTAACATCTAGAAAACTGAAAGATAAAGACAGGAATTTATCTAACCAGCTGCCTGGGGCAAATCATCTCCACTAAGATAAGTAATGATCAGAGTTTCACTGCCCAGCTGTATGATAGGCACTGTCTGTTATTACAGTTACTGAAGTCTGATTACAAGGGAGCTGTATTGAACAACTATGGATTACCCCCCATTTTAAGTGAATGTGGGAAGAACGGCAAAGAGGATAACAGCGTGGGAGCACTCAACAGCACAGGATCTAACCCAGCTCCTCCGCGGGAGATCCAAGCTCTGGGTGTAAACTGTATCTCCAACATATACTAGCAACAAGACAAATTCTGGAAAGATTCTATGGGTTAATAAGTTACCATTCATTTTCCTGATCTATTAAACAATATTTACACGGAAGTACTGCTGGAAAAAGTGAGCAGAAAGTAGGAAGAGATGCGAGCAAGGTGTTAGCAACCAAATACCCGCACGACATTCAGACACAGTCCTTACTAAGAGAAGTTATTCCAGAGGACAGGACAATCAAAACAGCTGACCTGGAGCTCAGAATCATTTCAGCCATAATATCTCTCTTGAAAGAGCTTTATATAAGGCAATTAAATGAATGTCAGGAATAAAGCTCCAGTTATTTATTTTATTATCAGGCAGTTCTGTTAAGCCAACTGTCTCAGTAAATGACTTCACACCTAGGAAAGTTCTCAACTTTAAAATGTCAGAGTTTTAGTCTTATACAGCTAATTCCAGCATTCCCAATACATTCACTATAAAAGACAAGCTTTAGATCTTAGAAACCAGATTAATCCAAACCTGTCTGCCTATTTATGATCAGTAAAACCTGACAGTTACCAGCAGCATCTCTCTGGGGACTTCGGGGCTTTGGTTTTGGTTGTTGGGTTGGTTTTTTTTGAACGTGATATGTATGATGGAAGGTCCGAGTTTCTGGAGCATTACCAGGAATTAACATCCCAGAACTGGGACTCCTCCCTTATCCCACTCACCGACACCAGCCACAGGCTATACCACTTTGATGCTTCACTAGCCCAAACGGAAACAGATTTAAACTAATCTGTAAGAAATTAGTCAAAGTACAAGCGTCTTTAAGGTGAAAAGATTAATCCTGCTTTGAATTAGACCCAGCAACATGACACAGTGGCCAGCAAGTTTTGCAGTAGTGCATAAAACACTGAGTGACAGATATGATTTATTCCCTCCAGTAACATCTGCCACTCAGGTTCTCCCACCCACACTACCACCATGGCACCAAGTGCATTCCACCACAGCAGCAGCATTACAACTTCAACGTACACCATGCATCCTACAGGTTTCTTCTTTCCAGCCGCCAAGCAGCACACAGTTTTAATTCATTACCTGTTTTATAGACTATTCGAAACAATTGATAAAGTTACTTTAATTATGGAGGGCAATATTAAAATACACGTTCAGCTAGAGAGGAGGAGCTGGGTGATGGGTTTAGATCCATAATGAGTTCAATTTCTTTAACAACCTGAAGAAACAAAGTACCTCTTCAAACTGATCTTTAACCTTGCAAAGTTCTGTTCTACATGAAGAGCTGAAATGTCATTTCAAGAAGTCTTTTAGATATATCCCAGGCACTGATAATCGGAGTAGTGAACAAAACCACTGAGACCTGAGGTTTCTCTGGGAGGCAAGTACAAAGGTTGAACAGTAGATTTGATCTCTGTACCATGCAGACGAGCCTGACACTGCTGTGTTCTGTAATCCCACGGCAGGAACATGCTCCAGTAAATTGCTGAATATTCTAGTCCAGTCAAGAGATTACAGAGGTACCTATGAATGAGGGCAGACTGCCACGCAGCCGAGCACAATACAGTCTCTTAGCCCCAGTACAGCCCCAACACAATCCTTACCAAGATCTGAACAGAGAATTTTCGCTTAAAAAACAGAGCAAGAAAACTGATGTAGGTATAAATCAGCCCTGATGTTCACAGGGGGCTGTACCATAGCTCCACACTCTTCCCAGATACTTTAATCTACAAGCCAGCAATAATAATAATTCATTTTAATACTAGCTGTTAACCCAAGAGTTTCTTTGAGGCAAATATGGAGGTAAACTGAAGACAAACAGTATGGCCACAAGCTGACAGAAGTAGAAAAACACACTTCATGAAGACAACCCATTCTCTAAGACATTCAATCCACAACTGAAAGACAGC
This sequence comes from Psilopsiagon aurifrons, assembly GCA_025447955.1. Classification (NCBI taxonomy): domain Eukaryota; kingdom Metazoa; phylum Chordata; class Aves; order Psittaciformes; family Psittacidae; genus Psilopsiagon; species Psilopsiagon aurifrons. The sequence goes on from JAOEHY010027462.1 coordinate 23,122, forward strand.
ATTACGATAAGTTCAAGCAGTTACTCTTCTGCACATAGCTTCTCTGATCTACAGAGGTCAGCTAACCATGGGGTGTCACGACAGGGTAACAGCATTTAATGTTTCCAAAATTCAATTTAAAAACCTACAAACACCCTCAAAAGACAAGAATTATACTTGTTTAAATAACTGGACTCCCTGCCACAAACAGAACACAGAGTTTAATACACCTTATAATATAGAACAAATAAAAAAGCCCCAAGGGCTCCACCTATGAGTAGTAGAAAAACAAATTAAACTGTACAAGAAGAACAGAAAGGAATTTTTTCCTTTCTTTTCTAGCACGTCTGTGAAGCTTCCCTTTACAAAAGTACCCTGGGTGACTGACAGTATGGTAAACACTCAGTCATGCAGACAAAAAACTGATAACCGTGTGAGAGGAAATACATCTGACACTGAGTTGGATACATTCCTGGCAACCCGAATAGACCAGGCAAAGCCTTCTCATACCCAGCCTCAGCATGCAACAGGGACTTCTGGGCAGTGTTGTACAGGGAGCTTTTCTCTAGTTCTCTGTGCAGGATCCGAGTCCATTTGAAGTGCTCTGACACAAAGACCCTCCAGTTCATATCCTGGTTAAGAAGGCAGCAGTCCTCTATATACCTATATAGGAGTTCTTGGTCTGGCACCCAAAGTCATTTAATAGAAACATAGCAATCAGTGACAGATACTGATATGGCATTTCATAATAAAATCAAATGTGAACCTGAAGAGATGGTTAGATTTGCTGCTAAAGCCCTACTGATCTGCACTAAGATCCATCAGAGACTGAATCTTTTGCCTTAAGGTATTCAAGTACATAAACTCCTGAGTTTTCTAGGAAACAGAATTATGTCTTCAGAGCTATGAAAAATTTTGGTTCAATTATGCACCTTTCATGGGGGTTTGTGGGGTTTTTTTGAGGGGTTGTTTGCTTGGTTGGGGTTTAGGGGAGATATTTCTGTTGTTCTTTTGATGATTAGAAGATTACAGTCTTTGAGCTCTAAATATAGTCATATTCATGCACTCATAGTTACAGCTTACCAACCTAGCTACTACATGCAACTGGCATCTACATCCTGTCTCCTCTTCCTGATTACTAGCTGCAATGTTACACTCTGCCCTGCAATCACTCACCCTCCTGCCAACGCACTGCTCTGGATGATCATTCCAAATAATGTCATTAGAAAATGATGGTACTAGATGTTAGAGTCAACCTTTATAAGGAGAAAGTATCCATTTGCTTTGATGTGGGTGTTTTGTTTGGTTGAGGTTTTTGTAATTTTACACACACACAGTATATTATAAAATGTTAGAAATTAATAATGATTATAAAACTGAACTATATTATTAGATATGGAAATATATTTACATGCATATACGCACATATATTTACACCACGACTTCCAGATACTCCCCCCCAAATTAATCTCACAAGCCTTGAGGGATCTGTAGTAAAGCAGGGTGAGGTGACCCTGCCCATGGCAAGGGGTTTGGAACTAGATGATCTTTAGGTCCTTCCCAGCCCAACTATTCTACGATTCTGTATTATGGAGCATCATGGCACTCATGGAATGAACATGGAAGAGAAACCTGAGCTGACACAGACATCAAATACCTACGACGTTTTCTTTCCATCTGACATGACCATAGACAATAAATAAAACCGAGATTACCAAACTGAGACCCAGTGTACAACTTCTTCATCCACATTCCCAAATTCAACATGTTTGGGGATTTTTTGTGCGTGTATTTTTTATTCTGTGCCTGGAGACTTTAATAGAAATGTTATTGTACATTTGAAAACAGAACAAACTTGAGGGATTATATCAAATCAATTCCACTGGGATTTGTGTCCGCTCTAATCCCCTATTCAGTCTCAATCTCATTAACATACCAGGCTTAATTGGCATTTCATCCCTGCATTGTGTCTCCAAAATGAACAAGGTGTAATTATGTTAAAAAGAGCACTTCAACGGGTTTAGTTTAATTCATGTCATTCATCCGCGTCAGAATGAACGCAGCTGTTCTATTGCGGGATCCAGCAAGAGATGAGCAGCTTTGAAACCACACTTTTGCCTTGAAAACTTTCTGGTGGTAAAAAAAGTTCTTTAAGTGAAACGTAAACCACAGTATTTTCTTCTTTTGTCTCAGTTGCTTTACAACATTCACTTCCAAAAGCTGGTTCTGCTTAATTTGATTTTTCATTTTCAAACGAACAGCTGTGTTTAAGTCTAAAAAGGCCTTTGTTTAAGCATACAGAGCCCCAGAAAAGGTTTGAACAAAGCATCTTTCTGTAAACACTTGATTACCAGGAAAGGCCTGGCTTTCAAAGGAATCGAGGGGTGGGTTTGCTCTAGGTTCTCTTTTTAAAGAGGGAAAAAATTACATCACTTCTCAGATGTCAAACAACAAAAGCAACAAATGTTTTACTAATTGCACGGGCTTCTTGTATTCAAGGTAAATAAGGGAAGACAGAAGAGGGGTTTCCAAATGGCCATTTGCAAACCATTTTTTCCTCCTTTTCCCCAGTTACAGGCACAAACCTACATTAACCGGCATCATATTTTAATTGTCAGCACACCAACCATTCTTGGGTTCTGTGGTCAGATGGGTCCTCTCTAACACTGATGATTCCTGGACAAAGGGAGAGTTTGCATGAGAGACGCTATTTTAATTAATACTTGGGTTCAACAAAGCTGCAGAAACAAAGAAGTCAGCAAAGAGTCATTTAATAATGATTCTTTATCAAATATTAGTGAGCATTAAGAACAAGCCCCAAGTATTTGCCCAGGCTTTCAGTTTTAACATTCATTTTGGTAGTGCTGCACTCCCCCTGTCACGGCTCCTGCGAGGAAGGCAATGCATAAGCATAAATCCCTTTATTAAAAATGAGGTAAGCTTTAAGTGATTAGCAGTGAAAGTACTTCAGAAATTTAAATGTACCCATTAAGCCATTCCCTATTGTATTTCCTCAACTAGGAAACATGAAAAATACAACATCTATTGTATAAATTGTGTAATTTCCTAATTACACGGCAACAGGTAAATAAGAGACGATTTCGAGTAGTAGGTAAATGTGTAATTAGGGAATTAGGATTTATTATTCAGAATGTGCAGTAACGATGACTGACTCAAAAGTGCACCCAATGAAAGCAAGCAGAAGTACTTCTATAAAATCACTGAGAAGGCAATGGTGGCTCTTCATTCAGTACAGATGCCTGGAGTATAATATCCAAATGCATCTTGAGTAATTTATTCACAAACTGATTAAAAAGATCACATAAAAGGTTCTGCTCAAAGTCAGTGTGACAAGAAATCTTTAATAAAAGCACAGACCCACTATTCACAAAATATATTGGTGTCTTTCTGATAGAATAATAAGCGGTTGATGATGCTTTATCAAAATGACATGGTTTTGGAAATCACAATACACATTCCTCCTAGGAGGTACATGCACACAATGCTCCTTTTACCATCTTCTGAAAGGAAGAGAACATTGAATGCTACTGCATCACTTTGTATGCAAAGGATGTAAACCCTGAATTATCCTCATAAAAACAACATCACTATAAGCACTTCTAGGTGCATACCCATTTTTAGGGGTTTTAAATCATTATTATTTAAAATCAAGGTCAGACAAGGCATCAATCATTCAGGGCATCTTTTTCCTCCTTTATAATGCCTGCCTCCAAATTTCATCTACCTAAAAACAGACAGTGGGCATCTGAGGAATAATTCTCTTCCTACAATGGGAAAATAAGCAGCTGGGGGAGGGGGGGGAATATGGAATTCACAAATTCACCCCTAAACCTTTAGTCCCCGATCAAATCACTAGTGTTCAACACAGCAACTCACATGCTGCTCTGTAGGGAAAGAGCAATTGGATCATGGATTCCAAGCTAATGAAGAACCAGCAGGAAAATTAAGCACAATTCAGTTTAAAGAAGTCTAACCAACCAAGACGGAGCAATCCATATGAAAGCTTTTTCATTGCTCATGAAACTGCTTGTTTGGTCTTCCTGGTAAGAGCTGCTAAAAGGTCTGTTCAATACTTGACGTATTTAACGCTACAAAGTACTTTTCCAAGAAGAGAGGGAAATCTCAGGCCCAGAGTTCAGAGACACCTAAGCGTATGCTCAATCACCTTAACCAGTTTAAACCCAAACACATAAGTGGTCCAAATCTTCTCTGGACTAAAAGCCACACCAGCAACAATATTAGACTGGTCTTCCTCTCTCTGCTAACATACATAGGCAAAGCATAAAAGCAGCAGAAGCTGATGAAGAAAAAGCTCATTTCAGGTTTATCTTCAACTAAGTCAGATTTAATACAAAATAAAATGTATTCATTGATTGCTAGTAATAAAAAAGTCTGTTTATTTCATGCTACTGTAATTTGGGAGCTAGAACTTATCTCCAGCAATATCATTATGTTTAGTATTCAAAGCTTATAAACAACATATGACCCTCTAGGCTTAGAAACGAGTCCAAAATCTGATCTATCTTTTTACTTCAGTATTGCATTTATGAACATACAGCGCAGTTAGAATATAAAGAGCTCTAAAGCCACCTGCTTTTGGAAAAGCTATTTTCTGTAATTAAATATTTTCATATCAAAGTCATTCAGGTGATCTAAAAACATTTGTTTTTCCTTCATACATATAATCAGAAACAGCATATGGGATGAAATAAAACTGTACCTATAAGAAGACAAGCAAAATAATGTTGTTACAACAATTACTGCAAATCTCAAACCCCAGAAAAGCAAGACCTCAACTTGCATCACTGTCTTCATTCTAATAAGAGATGCCATAAAACTATGTTACCCTCAACACCAGTTGCATATTTTTGTATCTTCTATGACTGCTTTTTGACAGGGTCTAGCATTTATCCTGTTAACCCACATCAAGTCTTCTCAACAAAGTCCCATATGCTTCATTACACACCAGTGAAGGGCTATCTTACTTGGGACATCAAATTGTACATTCCTTGTCCCTGGATACCTCCCTTCCAGCAGGCCACATTTGCAGCTCCCTGATCAGCATCAATGGTGGTTTAGTGGATGGTGTCCCTGCCCACGGCAGAGGGGCTGGAACGAGATGAGCTTTAAGGTCCCTTCCAACCGAAACCATGCTATGACGATTCTATGAATGGTGCTTATTTTGCATTGCTTAATCTCTCAGTGAGCACAGGCCTCAGTAACCTGTTACACATCACCTGAGGGTAGGAAGTGTCTGCCACATCTGCTCAGGAGATGAGAACTACTACACCTTATCAGATAGATCTCCAAATCCCTACAAATACACCTCATGCCATAGCCATAAAGTAGCCATTGCTCCGCAGCATTCCGCATTACATATGAAGCCCACACGCATACCCATCAGATCAGACAAAATGGGTGCACCTCATGACAATCACAAGCCTTTGTGAAGCTCAGAAGAAAAGCTGCAGGGAGTGGGCCACTGAAATAATTCATACGGCTTGTAACTACGCCTGCCCTTGCCTGTAAGCACAGCAAGAGGCAAAAGGCATCAGCTAAACTGCTCCTAAACTGCCACATATAGGTCACAAGTGCCAAGTGAACCATCCATTTTAATATAAGTAGGTTTCTATGAACATCAAAAGCAGTTTAGCTGCTGAAGAATTAATGAACTTGCAATAAATAAGATGTAAGCAAGGGAATACACAGGTATGCACAAAACATACATAGGAAAGTCATGCAAATAAGGAATTCAAACAAGGATTTTAAGCTCGCTCTTTAAATCTCTAACTCTTACACATCAACTTGTCTCAGACCCATGATAAAGTAAATGAAAGTGCATGAAAAACTTTTAATATACAGCTGGGGAGGCTACAAACCAGTCTTCTTTCTTGTCAGATCAAACCTGCTAAAATAGCACGATAAATCAATGATGCTAGGTAGGGAGGTAAAGGACACTACAGGAGAGCTTGCTTCACAAAGCAAATGGGAATGCAGATGACTGGTAACATTAGTAAGTGCAGTCAGAGAAGGAAAAGAAAAGATCAACAGTTATCTTCAGAAACATTGAAAGCACACATTGTATGGAGACAGGTTAAAAGAAACAGTTGTGTATATAATGGCAATTTTACCTAGGATGAGGAAAAAGCACTGTTTTATGTAGGCACAGAGTGCTCTGCTTGTATATGAGGAAGATAAACTAGAATACCACCTACGTGAGCAATCAATCTCCCAGCAACATCAGGAGGTGCAGCTGGGTATTGAATAGGCAACAGGAAAGATGAGAGGAAAGTCAGGTGTACCTAAAGGAAAGACAGAACCACGTTTAGCTAATGTTCAACTACTGCTATTAAAAGTAATGCAACTGCAGCCCCTTACATAGGGCAGGAGCTGTAGCAAGTTATTTCCTAACAGCTCCAAAATTCAGCTTGATTTCAGATACAGCATCACAGAATAGGAGATGACTAAAAAAAAGGGGGGGGGGGGACATCATTAAATTATAAAGCAAAATATTTTGGCATCAGCTATTTTTAGCTGGGATTGGCAGAAGATGACAGTGAAGAAAATCAGAAGTAGCAGAACTCAGAGAAAATTCTATGACTAAACAGAATTTATGATAAACCAGCCTAGGATAAAAATGGAAGGTTCTGGCAGGAGCTACCCTGGAAGTCAGTCCTTGGCTACAGACCTGTGTGCACAACTTTGCATTATAGGTGATCAAATTGAAGCAACAACAGGCCAACTGTTCCACTCCAGAGAAAACCTACCTATAGGCTTTTGGGGATATAGCAAAGATTAAATTGGATCATGACACAGCCATATTGGTTACCCCCTCAAATACAGATCAGAGAATGAAATGCAGCATTTAAAATCTCAATAAATCAATTAAAAGGATATGACATAATCTCTACAAATCTGGGGTGTGCACTTGATTCCAAGAGGTTCTTGCCAATTCCTTCACCTCTGTGACCAAGCTGCTGAGCAGAACCGGCGTGTACAACCACACCACATGTTCTGCAAAACCCCAACTGCAAAAAGGAAGAGCATTATTGCAGGCAACGGAAAGCAGAGATGCAAAGACTTTATATAGAGAACAGCATTAAGACTGCATTCAGCGTGATAATCACTTGGGGTGGTTGGTCAGCCCTGCTTCCTGGTGTCTTCATAAGGAGGAGCAACACTAGTGGTTTATAAAGCTTTTTGGGGTTTCTGTTGTCATGTGCACTATGCCAGAAACAAATTAAGGAATCTTTTCTAGAAATGCCAGGGAGAATTGCATATGTCTTTAAATTTTAATGAGACATCAAAATGTTTGGGGTTCCCCCCCCCTCTTGTATGGAAATCACACTACATTGCTGGTAGCTTTAAGGCTAGCTCTGTTATTAAGCCATCATGAAAAATATATCAAAGGCAGCTCCACAAAACTAGTATTTATTTTCTCTAAACTGGAAATACAACACACACAAAACCCCCACAACCTATCAGTGTAAACCTATGCAAACCCATAATCTAACACAGCATTAACAAAAACCATCCAAACTGAAAATACTGTAGGAACAGGAAACTTGACAAGCTTCAATACACACACACTCATTACGTGAAACATTGCACACATCGAGCCCAGCTTTTACACCACACTGACTTTCTGCCTGGCCTTTTTGCAGGTAACTCAACAGCTGGGGTGCCACAAAGGAATGCCCTCACTCCTGTATTAGTTTAATCATCTATTTCCAAAAGGCACTTTTGGTGTCCTGGTTGTGGTGTACAGGGAGAGCCAGTTTACAGGTTACACCTTCTCCTCACATGGATTACCACCTTAGCATTCTCTGCCTTGTCCATGTTAAAGATGTTGCTCACTTGTAGCAACCCTGAGCATAGCCCTATGTCTAAAGTGACACAGGATGATGGAGTAAGCACCGCTGCCAGGTACTTTTTACTTGTGGTCTTCATTGAAAGCTTTCAGGCCTTCCACAGTGTCAAAAACCTTTCCAGTGTCCTCTGTGAAGTCTTCCAGAATGCTCATTTATCATTAAGAACCAAGAAGTCCAGCTCTTGCAGGGTGTAACATCATGATGCTTCAGCTCTGACAGCGCTAGAATGTTAAGGACTCCAGAATAAATGTCATTTAAGAGAAGACACTGGTTAATCCTTTCAAGGTACAAATCACATTGGTAAGATCAAAACAGTGAGAGAGCTGCATCCATTAGGCTCCATTGACTTAATGGAAAATAAAATCATGTACTTGCACACTTGTCTGAAATGCACATTTGCAGATCAGCTGACCCTAGGAATTGCAACTGGGATAATTTCAGGAGGTACAAGCCAAGTTTATATATCCCTGTGTAAGTAGCCCCCTGGGAGATGTTAAAACTGCCCAGACAAATCCTGCATCATCCCACATCTCTCACAGTTGAGCTTAGGCTAAATGACATCTCCAGGCAGCAGGAGACAGCTCCCAGAGTGCCCATTTTCTACACGGGCTGCTCTACCTTCATGTAACAGGATCAAAATATGTATTGGGAAGAAACCACAAGCTCCAGAAAAGGAAAGCTGAAAAGCAAGATGCCACATGTGCAACAATTCCTCCAGCTCATTGTCTGTGCCAAGGGGCAAAGCCACACACAGGACCAGGCTGCGATCCGTGGCATCCGCTCCTGGAGACCCACGAGATACGGGCAAACAAGTCAAGGCATGTGTTGTATAGCACATGTAGGTAATTTTGATGATTGTAAGAAATGTCAGATCCCCGGTGCATGTGTTGCACCGCTGCTAAAAAGCACACAGTACATTGGACACAGTACATCAACATGCCAGCAGGACCATGTACAGGCTACAGCTATAGAATGGTTTGGGCTGGAAAGGACCTTAAGGTCATCTAATTCCAACCCACTACCACAAGCAGGGACACCTTCCACTAGACCAGATTGCTCAAGGCCCTGTCCAACCTGACCCTGAACACTTCCAGGAATGGTGCACCCACAACTTCTTTATGGGACCACAGCATGTCAGTTTTGAGAGCTGCCATTCCAGGCTGTAAGGAGCTGCAGTACACAGCATCTTTATTTCAGACAGACACCTCCCACATTCTCCCACATATGGTTTATTAATAAATCAATGCAACTTATTTACAGAATAGATTGATGACACAACAGTTCTGGAGCTCCCAACACCCTCTGATCAGCTGGGTCTCTTATACCTTGCATGTTATAAATACAGCATCTTAAACATTAAATAATGAGAAGCCTTTGAAAAGTTTAGTGTGCTAGAAAAAAAGAGATCTCAAGAACACACCATCAAGTTCCAGCAGCCTGGATGCCACTACAAAACATTTCCCAACCCCTTCAGGGTAATTGTTGTTCCTTTTTTTCCATTAGCATCTCTGTCACCATGCTTTTGCCTGGGACAAAGTACCAACCGGGATCTCCCAGCACAATGCACACCCACTCCTCAGCGTGGCTGTTCAACTTAGACATGAACAACCTGTAATCAAAAAGAAATTACAATCATAATACAAACAGTTGGATTCACATTTCTCTTCTCAGATTGTAAACGCATATTTTCTGTCAGAGGTGAATTTAATGGTGTTTGTGTAAAGGATTCCTTCATGCTGGGCTGATGATTTCACTTTCATAGGGTTTTATTTTGTAGTAATTCTTCTTTTACCAAACCACCTTTTTTCCCCTCAAGATGAGGAACAGAAAGCACAATAGCAAGTGGGACACACAAATACTTTCGGACTTACAGATTTAAGCATTACATACAACACCTATTTGTTGTTGTTGAGATTAGGAAGCGCTGCCTTGCTAAAGCCAAGCTTTCAGTTTATATTCGAAATCTTCAATGTCTGTTAATATTTAAGTCATGACTTTGCTTCCTGAAATATTCATCAACCCTGCACTGCAGCCTTGGTTTGTAAATGACATTTGAGTTTTAATTCTACAAATTATGTAAGCAGTGACGACTCACCCTATTTTCATCAATAAGGAGCAGTGAGTTACTCCACAAAAAGCATACTCGTGTATGGCAGCTTATAGTCATCACCTCTCATTTCCTCAGTCAGACAGAGCACAGCGAGTCAGGCCACACCACTAAATCCCTCCACAAAGCCTTAAAACCACCTCCACAGCCACTGGAAGTTTAGATAAACTGTATGAATGATTTATCCCTATTCTGAAAGCAGGTTGGTTTTTAACTACAAAATGAGAAATGGTACACAAATAGCTTCACATCACATCACATTTCCTACACCACCAAACAAATTAAAGGCACTGGCACAGGTTACCCAGAGAAGCTGTGGCTGCCCTATACCTGGCAGTGTTCAAGGCCAGCTTAGATGGGAGCAACCTGCTCTAGTGGAAGGTGTCCCTGCCCAGGGCAGGGGTTTGGAACTGGATGAGCTTTAAGGCCCCTTCCAACCCAAATCATTCTATGATTCAGTCTCTAAATTACATTGATACTTAAAAATTTACCTTATGTTCACAATCTGCTCTAATGCAAATCATTACTGTGGCCTACAGTGCAGTTGGATTTTTCTAGCAAGGGATTTCTATTGGCAGCAAAGCCTAAGAGAACAAAACTTGGCCTAATGAGGTCGTTCAGCATCTTTCCTACAGCAGAAGCGTGTGCCATCCTGATAGCCACTGAACCACAGGTGTTTTCCATCTCTGCTACTCCTAGGGGAAGTTTCACTTATAACAACAGATCATCACCATGTTACTGTCCATGGAGTATTTTATGGCACATGAGTTCAGCAGTCATAAATGTCAAGAGTATCAATGGCAAGTGCCAAAGGTCCTTTGCTTTTTCTTCCACAGCTCTGGGAACGCTCTGTAACACTAACCCTGCACTGTATTTGGCCAGCAACAGTACCAGAGATTTAAGATGATCACCAGAATCCCCCCAGGATAGTGCTAAGAGCTGATCCAACCAATGCCAAGGATTTTATTTGGATTTTTTAGGGTGATAGGAAAAAAAACCCCAAAGTTATTTTCTTGGCATGGGGGATGAAATGATTATTGCAGGTCCCTTCTAACTGACCTGTTCTATTCTTTCTACAACTGGCAAGACTGTTTTCTTCTAATGTACTGCATAACAAACTGCTGTCACTCTTCCAAAACCATCCCACTACAAAGGCTTTTCAGCACATCTCCTCTTAAAATTAGTCACCCAACAGTTATCCCCACAGTTTATTAAATTCCCTCTGCTCAGCAGCCAACAGCAACGCAGCTGCGCAGTCAGGATGATGAATACCCCAGAACAACACAGAAGAATCCAAGATACACTGCTTAATTTTGTTTGCTCCTTTGCCCGAAGCTGCTTCCTCTTCTGACACAATATTTGATATTGGCTCAGAAACCTCTATTTCTCCAGGCCATTGTGGAGTCTCATCCATGCGCCGCCCTGACAGGGGGACTACAGAGATCAAGTAAGGGCTGCAAACAAACTGCATCCTGTTTATGAGAGGCAGCACAGAAGAGCCATTTCCCTCCTGCTTGGCATTTCCCAACATGTCACTTGGCATCTCCTCACTGTTTTGGGAGGAAAGCTCATTAGCAAATTCATTTACCGCTAAGAAATTCTCCTCCTGGAGGACTGTATCTCAAGCGGGAAGCATCAGGAAGGGAGCACCCCACATCTAGGGGGTCAGGATGCTGGTGGAAACAGTCCATTTTCCAGGTAAAGGAATCAGATGTTTCCAAATCGCTGCTTTTCCACACAAAAATAAATGGGTGAGAAGCTGCAGCTATTCACCTATGGCAGATGCTTCAAAGGCTATTTCTAACTAATGGATCTTTCTAAGATGCATTTTAGTCTTATGACTATTCAATCCTATCTTTCTCTACTAAAATATAGATAGTATAACACAAATTCACCTCCGACAGAATGGACTATTGTTAGAATGTCCTTCCACCAACCTCAATAGGGGCCTTTCAGCGACAGAGAGGAAAAAAAAGCACACATCTTCCTGTTTTCCAAGCTACTTTATCCACAATGCCCAAGGCCAGATTGGGTTTGGCAGATAAAAAGTTGGAATTTTATCTAACAAACTACTTCAGTCTTCCCATCAACTAGCACCAGCACAAAGGATGCATACAATCAAGCACAGGATGATACACCTGTAGCTCACATCACACCTGGGGGCAGGAGAAAGGAGCGGCAGCCCATGGTGCCTATCACTCACAGCACTGCATTCTGTACCTGTCTAAAGGTGGCTTGAAAATGGAAAATAATGCCAGGTGAATGCTGCAAAAAAGGAAAAGCTTACAGCTGATAAAAGAACGCGTTAAAGTTGCTGGAAAATTTGTCAATTTGGATTATATTTTTATTATTATTTTTTAAATATATTTTATTAGCAGATCTTAGCTACCATGAAGGGCTTGAGGACAAGTGAGAATTATGGCACGAGAGAAACTGAGGCCATAGTCATGAAGTCACTGCTGACACCACAGGGATAGTTAAGGATGTCACCACGTCAGAGGTGAGGCAGGAAGGGGACTGCAGAATGACCCAGCTGACTCCACAAAGCACTGAACAAGTAATTAAGCAAGGCTTTACAGCAGTTCTGAACAGCCATCTGTTAATAACACTTTAAATTACCAGGTGACTGTTGAGTCACTACAAAAGATTATGGTACAGTTTAAACTTCAGATATTGTGTTAATTATTTCTCCCTGCCACAAAGCAGGCACACAAAGCAATGTTCTTTGCCTTGGTAAACATTCAGTACTCCTTCGACTATATATCCTTTCATAGAATCACAGAATGGTTTGTGTTGGAAGGGACCTGAAAGCTCATCCAGTTCCAACCCCCTGTCACGGGCAGGCTCACCTTCCACTAGAAGGAAGTTGCTCCAAGCCCTGTCCAACCTGGCCTTGAACAGTGCCAGGGATGGGGCAGCCACAGCTTCTCTGAGCAACCTGTGCCAGCTCCTCAGCACCCTCAAAGGGAAGAGCTTCTGCCTAAGTGCTCATCTCAATCTCCCCTCTAAAGTTTAAAGCCATTCCCCCATGTCTTGTCACTACAGGCCCTTGTAAAAAGTCCATCATTTATTACATTGAAGTTCTTCACTAAACCAGAAACATTCTTTTTAACTGTAGGGTAAATGGGAGGTGAGGGCTGTTGGTCCAATACCAGAAAAGTTACCGTTCGTTAGACGCCATTCATACACCTTTCACAAGGTGGTGCACAAGGTACACAAACACGTTTATTTACACATTTATTTACAGTCTCTCCTAGTCATCATTAAGCCAAATCCTAGCTCTGGAAAAATTGAGATCAAAGCCTAAATTTAATGAGTGCTTAAACAAATTAGATCTAATGAGTGTCCATATGAGGTACCTCAAATCTCCATAAAGACAGGAAGAAAGAGATAATCCCAAATATCACCAACAAACCTGGACAAAACAGAGACTGCAAACGGGGGAGTTTGCCAAATTTAACTTGCTGAAAATAGCCAAATCTGTAGCAGACGTGCACACAGACACCACACCAAACCCCATGAAAAATCAAAGGATGAGAACAAGCAGCAGCCCTTTCAGAAGAGGTCAGAGCAGGAGACACGGGGAAGCTCAGGCTGGAAAGGCCAGTCTGAAGTTCTGTCTGGAACCTAAAGACAAGAATATCAGATGCACAAATGGACAACATGGAGACCTTTGAAAGAGTTAAAACTAGCGATACATCTGCCACAATACACACATCTTAAATACTGTTGCAACCTCAGGATATTCTTTCTATAGTTAGATTGGGTCAAGCCAAGTGTGTTAAACAGCAACTAAGTGTATTACAAACCAGAATCAGCTGGCCGTGGGGAAGTGATAGATCCCCCTGGTTCTGTCTCCCTGCAAGTAAGGAATCAAGCAAATGCCTTACTCCCACACAGGAAGCAAATCTCTTTACAATCCTGGAATGAATAAATAAATAAATGAGACTCAACACTAGACAACTCCTTAAGTTGTCCTCTGTGCATGATACTAACAGCAGAGGATTGAACAGCCAACTGCAGCAGTCACACTCCATTAAAAGAAAAGAAAAATGAGGATGAATGACATCTTTGTGTAGCAATAATATGCCAGCAATGCATACAAACAAGAAAACATCTGACAGCAACAAACATTACCCAAAGGCATGAGGGACACAGACATAGCAATTTTGTGCACCTTACATCTGAAAGGTTTGACTGAAACTGCTTCATCGCTAGAAAAATTAACAGCAGCAATCTGTTCCAAGTACTGGACTCCCAATGAACTGGAGACCCAACCTAAGGGATTTAAGCATAGCTGCAGTCGAGATCTTCAGAGGGGGAAAAAAAAATGCACTTTTAATTGTTATGGAAAGAAAACCACATTTACATCCAACCCTACACCAATCCCCTCCTGCACTGCATTGATCCAATCTACACTGCTCTGCTAACTGCCAACTTTTGATGCAGTTGAGCTACTGCAAACATCCAGGGAATATACAAAGCTGTTAAGTGCATACCTCCTCTACTGTTATTTACTCAAAAATAGAAACAGAGGTTTAACTTTGTACAAGGCCTTCGTATCTAGCAAGGAAAGGTACAACCTTTGAAGGGAAAAGAAAGGAGAAATACCAAATTGTTCCTTTTATCACAAACCACTTTTAGAAAGGAATCAGTTCTGTACTACCTCAATCCTTAAAGAGAGATTAAAAGGAACAAAAAATAACCTGAATTAACTATACAGGATTAGTGAAATCCAACAATCGCTTGAGAACTGAGCCTCAGGCTCACAAAAGGCGCAACCAAACTCAGCTCAAAACACCAGCATAAGAAAAAGCCTATTACAAAGCAAAAGTCACAAAGCAATAACTCTCCAGAGAGGAATGACTGTATCTGAATTCAGCCATTGCTTCTATCCATCACCCTCTCAACCTGATGGAAAAGGATACCAATGGAATAAATACATCAGTATTTATCCAACACTTTATTAAGAGCTGTATCATTCTGTGATGCAGAATGAACACCGAATCAGCACTGCTTGGTCAAAACCCAGCTTAATAAACCCTACTTGAACTCTGTCTCAGCTGCCTCATCTACCAAAGAGCTTTTGCCAGACAAGGGATTTCAACACTCCAAACAGTTTAACAAGTAAAAGCCACCTAGATGTACTCAGCAAGGCTTAACATTCTTTCCTGTTTTCTTCCAGCACCTGGTTTTACACTCACTTGTTACATCTTGAATTAAATTACGTTCCAAACCAATTAAGCTAATGACCACTTTGTGCTTTGGTCAAGCAACTGCAACAATATGATCCCTCTTGTCTCTGATGGACTCAGGGTAATAAGGAGCCAAACAGTAACTCAGCTACCCCAGAGATGAAGTTCAATGTACAACACGATACTAAGGAAAGAAGGTCAAGTACAGAAGAGAGCCAACAGACAGCTACAAGACATTCATGGCCTTGCCTCATTTTGTGGGATCAAGGAAAATGTTTCAGTTTCATCATCTTTCACAAGTCTGAGGCACTAAGTACAACCACAACACTGAGGCATCAGCAGCTTGGAGAACACATACGCATTCGACTACTTTGATTAAACAGCTTGAGCAAAACACGCATTCATTCCACTCCCACTTCCCTGAAACAAATTAGATGTGAATGCTTAGATGAGGGCAAAGAAAATCCAACTCACTAGTGGGAGTCTTGCAGCACACCTACTGCAGTCACTGAACAGCGTAACATTTGTACATCAAAAATGGTTTCATTAAGTCTCTCTTCCAAAATGAGTCAATTTAATTGGAAAACCTCTCTTGTTAGAACCAAGTGAGGAAGGTCTGAGAGCATGGACCCAGCATCTTCCGGTAACTGAAGGACATGTGGGCAGATGACATTTTATTTAGTGGTTCCAAGGATGCCCCAGGCACCACTTCAAGAAATATAACTTATTATTTTGAAGAATGATTTAATTTTATTACATTCCATCAATTGCTACGCAAGTGATTACCTGACACAATCCTATGTACCCTCCTCCAGAAGTTTTCCAACAGACTAATCAGAATCAACAGAACAGCATTTTCATGGCTTCCTGTATGTGTGTGTCCCTGTGAAACAGTAAAACTTAACTTCAGAAGTAACATTTGAATCTGACAGGTAGGCACACGATTTATGAGCAACTGCAAGAGTTCTGCTGCCTTTTTCTTTTTCAAACAACAGAATTGTATTTGACATCTCACAAAGCCATGTGTGTTATCCTGAAACTTGGCAGTATTCAGCACTTATTTTTAAGGAGAGAGACTGGCTTTAAAAGTCAACAGTTAAAACAGGAGCTTATTTTTGGTTGCAGGCACTTAGCTTAGCTCTGATTTCTGGTCATTTCCCTTTCTACCACAAAAAGCAGGTGGATCCTGATGGCAGAGGCAGTACTAAGGCCACCAGAAACTCTTTAATTGCCTGGAGAAGTGACAGAAGCACAAAGGATGCAACACAGGAGCAGGGAAGGACTGCCAAAGGGGAGGGAATATTCACTAGGAATTAGTTAGGTTCAGGGGAGAAGCAATCCAAGAATTTAGTTATTCATGTGGAATCAAACCAAATCATAGGGTCACTGGGATCAAACCCATTGATTCCAATCATAGGCATAGCTGAAGGATCAAACCTTTTTTCCTTCAATGCCTGAATTTTTCCCCTCTCCCTTCAGCCCATGCCTCAGTCTCTTCTCGGCATTTCTAATGCTCTTGCTTGGAATACAAATCAAATGTCTGAACTTCCTACTGAGCCCGCAACCTAGATGTGGTGAAGGAAGCTGTACAGACTTTTTGATCCACAGCTGAAGTGGCAATTTCGAGCCAAAGATAACGGAACTCGACATTTAAGATATGAGTAAAAGCCAAAGGAATTCAGTTCAGAAACAGAGTACATGTGAGTCCACCCACTGCTATAGTCCCCCTTTTGCAATTTTCTGCTATAAAGTTCTTTATAATTAGCTCACCACCAGGCCTGTTAATCCTCAGACAAATCAATGGATTTAACTTTGGAAGACACAGAATGAAATTCACCATACTGAACTGCCTCTCTTTAGCTGCACAGACATTAGGAAAAAGAAGGTTTAAGAAAATCAATTACAGTCTTAACCTGCTCAGTCACAAATGAGTGTCAGGAGCAAAATACAACTCCTTTTAACAGCTGTTATAAAGCAAGTCACCTTTCATACAGCCTTCCCCACCCACGTGAAACTATCTTATGAACACACACAATACCAGGTACTTCTGTGGTCCACAAAACCACCAAACTACTAAAGCCCAATTTCCTGTGGGGTTTTGTTGTACATCGACTAATTCTTCCCATAAGGCAATAAATAACACATCCTCCCACATCGCCCTCATCAGCCCTCCACTGCCCACACTTCCTCTTCCCTCACCTCCCCACACTTTCTCTCCAAGTTCTCTATTAGTTATGAATGTGTGGGCTAAAGAACACACATACCCTTCTCCTCGCCACTGTCAAGCTAAATAGAGCAAGCCAACTGTCTTTGCATTTTGACTGAGTGAAAGCAATAGACCTTCTCTCTCCTTTGTTGGTTTGCACATACCTTCCTGGCTTTAAAAGACCTGCATCTCTCTCCAGTCTGTCCAAGCTTTGGCAAGAGGCTGAGAAGGGAAGGCCACTGACCAATAAATACCACAAACTCCATGGCAGTATGAAACTCATAATAACAATAACAGAGTTTTTCTTCTGTTTTTAAACAAGGAAGCTGGTCTGAAAGCCTAGAAAAAATCCTGCAACAATGCAGTTCATTCAGTGCAAATACCTCAGCATCTCTGCATCTGTCTGCAGAAGTGGTGTTAAAACTGGAGCCTGGCATGACAAAAACCCATCAGCAATTTTAAACAGTGGAGGGTTCAAAGCCCTGTCATCTACAAACCAAGCCTGGGATGCAACAAAACTTTGATGTCCTATTGTTGTGGTTTAAGCCCAGCCGGTAACTCAGTGCCACACAGCCGCTCTCTCACTCCTCCCCTTCCTCCCCTCCACTCCCCGAGGGATGGGGAGAAGAATCAAAAGAATGTAACTCCCATAAGTTAAGAACAGTGCAGTACCTAAGGTATAACACAAACCACTGCTGCTACCACCAATAACGAGAAGGGAAACAACAAGGCAAGAGAATACAACCACTCACCACCCACCGATCGGTACCCAGCCCGACCCAGCAGTGATTTCACCCTTCCAGGTAACTGCCTCCAGTTTATATAGTGAGCATGACGTGCTGTGGTATGGAATACCTCTTTGGCTAGTTTGGGTCAGGTGTCCCGTCTCGGCTCCCCCTCCTTCCTGGCAGAGCATGAGACTCAGAAACTCCTTGGTCAGATTAAACATCACTGAGCAGCAACTGCAAACATCAGTGTTATCAGCCTTGTTCACAGGCTCAGAGTCAAAAACACACCGCTGCACCAGCTACTGAGAAGGAGAAAAATGACTGCTGCTGCTGAACCCAGGACACCTATGAAATCTGGAAACAAAGACGCTAATCTCAGCATGACATTTAAAAGCAGATGGAGACTTTCCATGCAAATGAACATGCACCATGCATTCATAAAATGAATAATCCAGGTAAATTAACAAAAAGGATAGAAAAGCTTTTCACAGTTAAACGCTCCATTCAAACTCCACCATGCTGACAGATTCATTGTCGGGGTACCTAACAGCAGACTGGCACTTCCAGCATCTATCTGGCAAAGAGACCTACAAATCAAGTGATTATGTTGTCCCAGTCAATGCACTGAGAGATGATTATTTAGCCGTTACAAGAAGCTCACACAAGGCAGAGTCTGAACTCACACCCAAAAAACTGATGGCAGCCTTGAACATAAATGTGATCACAACACTCTTCCTTGATAAGGCATTTGAAATGAACAATAGCTGTTTGGCCATGGTCAGAGATTCCAAAAGAAATCACTATTCCTGTATTTATTCAAAAGAGAGCCAGCTTTTTCCAGCTCTGCTGACTCTAACTGTAATTATCAACCAATCTGTAACTTGTCACATAACATTTGGTAAAGATGCAGAACTAAAAACAAAGGCAATGCTCGTAACACTTGCATTTAACACATCTGAAAAGCTATTGAGTTGTCTATGGACACTCCAAACTGCAGCTGCCACAGCTACTCACACTTCCCATAACATCCAGCTCTGAGAGGTGGCCACTGGTGTTGGGGTAATTCTGGATGCTTGAACCCAGGAGGAGCTGACACCTCACTGAGCCTGCGCTGCAGAACTGGCATCATGTTAACAGAGGCAGGCAGGCAGTGTGAAAAGAGCAGTGTTTTGCCAGGAGTTCCAGGTTTGGCATGAAGAAGCCTCAGCAGACTGAGCATGTGTACACCTCTGGTGTGAATGGCAGAGAAATCAAGTGTTGGCTTGGTCTAAGAGGAACAAGACCAGTGCTTAATCTTACAAACACCACCCCAAGTACAAGCACTGCTCTTGTAAGGAACTTAGAATGTACAACAGATAGAACGTTGGAATACGCTGTGGCTACAATAAAAGCCTACTCTAAAGAATTCTCCTCTTCATTCAGAGCAAAATTCAGCACTTACACTTTTGCCAGGGATGGATAGGAAGGAAACATTCTGCCTATTGACTGACACTCTTTGGCAGTGCCCAATAGTAAAAAAAAAAGAAAAAATAGATAAACACAGAAATACAGTATTTTCAAAGAAATTTAAGGAGGTTCAGCTTTGCAACATCTGAAGGTTTTACAGCGACAGACACAGATGCCATATTTCTGAGCATCACTTGATGACAGTCTGTGGGGACACCCAGGCTTTACAATAAACCACTTCAGTCTGTTTCATTTATTTTACATGATCCTATAAGTTGCATTTATACGATCTATTTTCACTGTTCTGATGTATTGTAGTGAATTGCATCATGTAAAGTGACAGAAATACTCCAAGAACCACAAAAATAAATTTAAACCACTACAGCAAAAATCATGCAATATTACCTCATGCCACAGCACACCGCTACTGCAGCAGAGAAGCCAGCACCTCCTCGAGGCCTCCAGCCATACACCAGCACTGTGCAGTCCATCAGTGTTCCAACCCAATGCAGCAGAAGGCAAAACTAAGCAAAAGCCAAAAACCACACTAAATCTGAGTCTCAATATTGAAGACACACCAGCGAGATTGCCTCCTGCTGCAATCCATCACTGAATTACTGTGACCCTTTTCCATCCAGCATTCTAAAAGGCATTTGTCCTTGCTGAAGAGCAGAGTAACAGAAACAGTTTAGGTTTGATTTTAACAGTGCAGTACACATTCTTGATCATGTTTCTATTAATTTGGCGCAACTTAGAGCTAAGGATAATAATGAGCAAAGCTCATTTCTCATTATTACACACATGAAGACCAGTATTTGAGATGGGTGAACCATGTAAGAACTGGGAAGAACATACAATATGAAACTTTACATGATTAGTATTACATGTATTTTAGAGGCATTTAGAAAAGGATTATATATTCTGATAGCAATAATTAATATCTGGACAAAGAGCTAAAACAGGGCAAACAAAAGTACCATTAGTATACGAAGACAAAAGGAATTTTAGGAATAGGTTATGATTTCACAGGCTTCCCAAACTACAGTGATATATCAAAATATGTCAGACAAACCAAAAACCTATTAACCTTTCTCCAGAAAACATGAAACAGAATTTACACACCAACAGGAGAAAAACACCCCATGTGTAGGGTTTTAAAGCTGGGATATTCAGCTTGCCATCTTGTGGCTGATGCACTGAAGCTTTGATCTGCAGTTATCCTGATCACAGAGCTCTAGACAAAAATCTCATTAGGAAATGCACAATGCAGCCACCACCATTGTCTTCATTTACATTTGTTTATCATTGCTATTTCTAATAGAATCAGATACATTAATGAGCACAGAAGCAATTGTCACAGATGAAAGCAGCACTGTCCAAGGGGACTTCTGGGCTTTTGTCAAAACATTCAACATCTGGAGAAATCCTCTGTCCCTTTGGCTCAACCTGCCTGGATCTCATTTGAAATTCAGTGGCAGATGCAACCTCACCGAGAGATCCTCGTCTGTGTAACTATGTCCTCCACTAAAAGATTTCACATTTCCAGAACAAGCATGCAGCAATGCATTTATTCCATGTTATGAATATTTTAACCCAGAGGAAAAACAAAAAGAGACTTGAAGCAAGATGAGAAAGAAGTTTCCTTTGTTTCCCTTCTGATCCCAAAGGAATGTTCCTCTCCAGAGAACTCTTCAGCTTACGTCATTATTAGTCTGTAGCATGCTTTAGCCTGCAGTACACTAAATTATGCTTTTCCTTCTTGGAGTTCAACCCAAGTCCAGTGCAAAAACAGAAGGAGAAGGAATGCAGATACCCATTTCTAAAGAACATTAAAATGCCACAAATACTGACCAGCTGAAAACAGCAGAACATCCTTCTCATTAGAAAACAGCTCTCAAACAAAAGGCTATGTGAAAACTTGTCCAGTAGGCCTTTCCTTACCCCTCACTTTCTTCCTCTTACCTGTAGCACAGACATCCATGCATAATCCCTGCCTAAGCACTCTCATTCCTCTCCAACATTTAACTAAACGACTCATTTTTCAATTGTCAAACAATCTAAATAACTTTGCCAGCAGCACAACTCATCTCTTTCATAATTATAAAAGATACTAAGAGTCTCCTTTCATCTTCCAGTGAGCACATACTTCGCTGGCTTCCAAAAACCTGCTGCAATTTGTTATCCAGGGCTGCTTCTTGCCCCCGGCATTCTCCTTTATGTAATTCAGCAACGTTCTAAGGATCCAACAATGCATTGTACAGCAGCAGTACATCACTTATGTTAAGATGTTCAAATCACTTCCTGATACCAATGAGAGTATTTCTTCAGCCTTTCAAACTACTGCTACAGATGAGAACGTTTTTTATTAGAACCACTGAACACAAGAACACCTAAAATGGTTTTACTTCACCTGGGTATAGAGCCAAAAGTATCTTTCCAGCAGGCTCCTTACTCACTAAAACCCCATTTAAAATTCTAGAATACACACTCTACTTATTAAGTAGCTTAAATGATCTACACCCTTTTGAGTGTTGGTGAACTATTACTACTCAATCTGAATTTGTTCTGCCTTCCACTTCCTTCAAGCTTAAATTTCACTTAACACACTCATTTCCACGTTTAATATGGCCAATATGGACCTAGTACAACCATTAAAAATGGAGGCACTCTCCTTTAATAGTGTGATCAACTAATCAAGCAAAAACTCATATAGCCAATGAAACATTGTAACAGCATTATAAAAGACAACAACCCATCTTTCCCCAATTTGACACTACTGAGAAAAACCCAATAACCATCATCACAGAACAACATCACACAAAACAAGAAAACGTATTTCCATCAAAAGAGATGCTTATAGCTCTTGGTCACTGCCTTTCTCCTGTGGGCATATCAAGTGGTTTGGCTAGCTATTAACTCTCTTGTGTGTTCTCCCTTACTGCTGTATTTCTTATCTTACAATTCCTATTGACATAAAATCTCTTTCCACTTTGTACCAAGTCTGTCTTCGGCTTCTGCCCTATTAACTCATGTCGATACCACAAAGGGAGCAAAATAAAGCAGTAAAGTCGATAGCCATCCATCACATTTTTGTGCAACCACTGCAATGAAGAGGAACAGACAGGTCAAAATTAGAGCGACCCCAACCTTCCAGCTCTACCTGGCACCAAAAGTGAACACTGCATCACTTTCCTGTGGCTCCCTCAACAAAGGAAGTGGCTGCACAGGTCAGAAGTTCACCTGCTAAATTAATACAGAGCACCCCAACTATTCAGAGCAAAGACCACACGCTGAAGCAGGAGCTGTTCTGATCCTTACTGTGCTTGCTGTGCATAAGTCACTCCCAATAGAAGTTGTCCTTGTTTTAGGAAAGTTTCAAACTGTGGTGGGATTTACCAGTCCCACTTTCTTTCCTATGCTCTTTCCCCCCTTCCCACAACTGCATTTTTCAAACGAAATCACAAAGTGCCTCTGGGGATAAAGGAAGGCATCATCACTGAACATTTAACTGGACAGGATGATCTCTTTTCTCCTCCAATCCCTGCAACAATAGGAACACTAGAGATCTGAATTCAGAACAAAGAAGGAAGCATTTATCAGGCAGAATAGAAGAGATTAAAGCGTTTCTACCTCTGATTGAATGACCACAGTATCTACATTACCTCTGCTCCTGCTGCTGCAGAGAAAGTGATTGAGCCCTGGCACAGGGGCCTTGCTGAGTGAGGAAAGGGGCAAATCCTCTCCCCAGAATTTTCATCTCTTGCTCCTGAAGCCAGAAAATCATTACCCAGTGCAGCAGAGAAATGAATGTTCCATGGCATCCAGTGGTCTCCCTGCTGGCAATTTCAACATGAGACAGTTTATTTCAAAGAGACTGCATAAGGTACTACAGACCTTTAAGTTGTATGGAACTGATGAAGGGCTAAAAAACCAAAAAGGCAAAAAGAAAAGAGTAAGAAAATGAAATTGTGAACACAATTTAAAGACAAATAAGAAGAGTCTCGGTGAAATACATGACTTCCACTGTGGAGCAGTGAAACACCTTAACTCTTCTTGCAGAAATACATCCTGCAAAGGATGTTTTTATACCTTTTATACACACCTGGACTTCACTCAAGCCTCATTTATCCTTTGTACTGGACAATGCTGGGGTGCCAGGTAGAGGTAAGAATTTGAGTGCTGGATTGTTTCACAGATGAAGAGACTTGTGACTCCTCTCCAATTCACACCAGTTTCTGCTTAGCAGAGCCTACTGTTGCACACAGGCACGCCACAGGCACAAATGTGCAAGGTGGGAACACATCAAACCTCACAGCTTAAAACTCAAAACTCAACCAGAAACAGAAAAGAAGGGCTCGGCTTTCCTTTATCTCCGCATTTGCAGGGACAAACTCTTCAAAAGGCTCTAAGTTACAGAACTATTTAAAGATGGATCTATAAAGCCACATAAACCAGCCATCCCCTGTACAAAAGTACCTCAAGTTAAGATTAGAAACCTTAATGACACTTGCACATGTAAGAATACTTGAGATATTAACAAAGAGGTTTTTTATCCATATCATTCCTGCTTAAAGCAAAAAGGCCACACAGAGTTGGCTGCTATCACAAGCCTCCTAATATTTGGTGGTTTCTCTAAACTACAAGTTCCTCAATGTAGATTTTCATCACTTCAGAACAAATCTTCAAAGTGAGCTCCTGACCTTCATCCTTATGGAGAAAAACCTTAATAAAATGGCAGCATTGGCAGAAACTGAAAGCAAATAGACAGATGATGTCTTGACTTTAAATGCTGTGGGGGGTGATTATTTTTGCAGTTCTGGGATACAACCTCAGCTGTTCTGTTGGGCAGAATGTCAATCTCGAAGAGACGTAAGGCTCTCTGTAATAAGGATAGCTTTCTTTCCAGCTCCATTCACACTAACGTACACTGGAGAACAGATACGACCAGGCAAAAACCCCCAAATTGTTGAGGTTTCATCTGTTTCTAAGTTGTATCGTAATTTTCTTGATTTTTCTAGTCAAACAGCATCTTTCATAAATACAGCAGGTACAATCTGAATGTGTTTAACAAATTGAAAGTTACAAGCTTTTAGAACAGAAAAATAGAGGTTTTAAAGAGCAGCAGATTGGGCACCTTTTCCTTCCCATTCTCTTCCAAACTACAGTTAAAGGTACCAGAACTCAGACTCAACATGATGCAGATTTTACACAGGAACACACACAGTCAAGGCTTCCTAATTTCCTTTTTTTATCTCATTTTTTCTGCTGTAACAATCAAGAAGCAGTGGGGGAAATAATGCAGGTTTAAAAGAAGAAAAACATCAGCTATTCAGCTATCTGCTTAGACAGGGACAAAGCTGAGTGAGTGATGGGATACCTGTTTTGCACACACCAGAACAAATCTGCATTGGCTCCTTGAATGATTAAATGGGTGCAATAAAGCAATTATTTTACTTAATGCAGTTCTATGACCATTAAATCATTTGCTCAAACAAAAAGCAGACTTATTTATCATGGGCATTACCAGCGGCTTGTAAAGTCATTAGATTTTTATTGAGGCTTCAGGTTGGTGGCCAAAGGATCGTAAGGGGCCAACTGTGCCTCAGCTAGACGTGGACACTGTTTTAAGCCATTCTCCATTTGTGAGATTTTAGACAAACAGGCGCCATTTTATTAATTCTGATGGATGAAGGGGCTTTTGGTTTGATTTTTGTTTTGTTTTAAACAGAAGCAGCAAAACAAATAGTCCCTGTTCTAATACGGTAAAGACTTCAATGAGGCTGGCTGAGACTGTTTCCTCTGTGGCTCTCAGTTTATGCTGAATGTGGAACTTGATATAAAGCGGTTGCTACAAGATACAAGTTTGTGATGTGGGAACTTGTCACTTGCAGAAATCATCATAAGCGTTTTACAGGAACATTACTACCCGTGAAGCTGTGATGAAATCAGAACTAACAGACAATACCACAGGCACCAGTTCTCCAACAGTTTTCATGTCAAAAGGTATTAACTGAAGATCTGACCCGTGCAGAGATCACGCAAACCAACCTTGCCACTCTCTGAAGGAAGTTTCCAAGCCAAATACCCGACAATGAAGAAATGTCAAATATACCCATGGACTCATTCTCCAGTAACTGCCTATCATCCCAAGCTACTTCAGCTTTAAAATGCAGCAGAAACTGACCTCCTGAAAGCAGATGTATGAAACTGTATGTTTTAAGACACACAAGTTGCTCCTCATCTCTACATTAGTAACCCATCCCTGGGCTGGGCAGAGAAGCTCGGGGCTACAGAGCTTGCTTGCTTGGTCAAGACGCCAGGCAGGAAGATATGAACAAGCTTCCAATGGTTCTCACCATTCAGCATAGTTTGCAAAAGCAAGAAATCCTTACTGATGGCTCGGAACTTGCAGGAATAACACCAGTATATGCATATGTTGCTCATAGCTCATCTGTTATAAAGACGGGTCCATTCATGGCTCTCAGTTAAATATGAGCAGTCAGCTATGAAGGGTCTCAACTATACTGCATAATAATTATGTGTGTGAATATATACATAAAATGGATACTGTATAGCTATGTAACAACTTGATGAACCTCTTTATGAAAAGGAAGGAAACAGAGTCTCTCTCCTCTCCTCTCATTTGGATTGATGCCTCAAAGCACAAACCAGCTCCTCAGATGAAAGGAAAAGGAGGAATTTTTTAACAATGAAATTCATTCTCAGCTGTGACAGGATTTTTTAGTTCTGCACTGCCTTCACTAAGCAGATGATCCTACAGTTTCACTTTAAGCCTTTCAGTGACTTCCAAGCATCCTTCCTGCACTAAACACATCACTGCAGTGGCCACCACCTCTTGTTTCACAGATTTTTTTTATGATCTACTGTATTAAAACCAGTTAAAATGTAATAAAGTCTGCAACATTCACAGCTAGAAAATACAGACAATAAAATTAGCCAGGCATAAAAACAAGGGAGTCAAACATCTCCTGCTCACTTCCCAGGGTCAATATACACAGAAAAGGCACAGGCTGCAAAATCAAAAGCAATTTAAATCAATTGAAAATTCCAACAACCTTTTCTCCTGTCTGCACGGGGCTCAAGGGGCACTGACGCACTCAGATTCACTCTTTTGCATTGTTTCCTCAGGTTTTCATTCTCGCTCCCTAATATTTGTTTGTGAAAGTGGTGATGTGAAATACTGATGATTTACTCATCTCTCCTCAGTGGTTTTGCTCAGCTGCAGCTGGTTTTGCAGGAATGACATACTTTCTCCATTTCACACTCCACCCCTTTTCTGCAGAAGATGGAGTAGGAATAGAGAATTCTTAGATTGCTATTTCTTCCTGCCTTACCTACTCTCATTTTCTTCATACATACTATTACAATATGTAAGACAAAGCAGCAAATTCACACTGAAGCAAAACTTTGACTGTCACAGCAAATACCTGTTGCAGTGCCAAAGCAAAGCTGTTCTCACAACTGCTCCTATCCCTCTGTCCCTCCTACAGTACAAGCATGAACTGGACAGCAGACTAAGGTAGGCTCTCTGCATAGTAGTATATACCAGAAGCACAAAATACTGCCAGGTGCTTCCTCTCTTTAGGATCCCTACAGTTTTCTTACTAGGAATTTAATTCATTAAATGTTATTTAACGAATGGAATACAAAGCTGCTTGAAGCCAAACAAGATTTATCTGCTTTCTAACAAGCAGATTTTAAACAGAATTTGAGAACTGCATTTGGGGCACAGGCAAAAGCTTTAGGATTGGCAAATACATGAACTGCACTTTGGCAAAGTCCCATACAAGCAGTGACAAAGATATGCTTCAGTAAATATTACCATAGCTTTGTTAACTATTCACTCCCACAAGGCAGAGGACAGATCACTGACTTGCTCAACATCACACCAAAGTCCTGGGTCAAAACCAGAGCTGGAAACAAAACTGCCTCCGAAGGTCTGCTGAGTTTTGAATATTCCTGCAGTCCATTGTTACACAGGTCTCAATTTCCATCCAGCCTCTCCCCCATGCTGTTGACCTTAAGCAGCATTAATGCTTTCCAGAAGAACTACATTGCAGACCATAAGCAGAAGAACATATCCTTCTACACCTAGAAAGAATGCAGGTAACATTGATTGTACTGCAGAGAGGATCCAGTCTAGGCCAGGTGTAAATACACAGCAGATACATATCACTCATACCACCAGCCTCCTTCTAAGAGGAATGTTCTTACAAGTCCTGTTTTCTCTCTGCTGCAGGACTCCTGTTGATCATATAAATCCCAGTATGGCAATATGCAAATGACTTCTGCATCAGTAACAATCAACTGAGTGTCATGGATTTTATGACATCTCCAATTCTTCTCTCTTTTAAGCAGGAACACAAGAGTGCAACACCTTTTCTTTGTTTTGGAAGGTGGTGATTCAGATGGTTGGTTAGAAAGAGTTGTTTATTTGTAAACTGCAGAGAAGAAATGGCACTGGATACAGCCAGCCTTACTTTAGTAATTACCTCTGGTACAATAAAGTTTTGCATTTGGAGACACAGTTAATCAAAACTCCTCTTTTGGGATTCAAATCTCTGAGTCCCAAAGCACTATTTATTCTAAGCAGCTCTTGTTTCTAGAACACAGCTTAATATCTTGCAGCAGAGGCAACAATGGTCTCCTACTTCTTTAAATAAGGTAACTAGAGACAGAACATCCTCTGTAAAAGAGCTGTGAAAAAAAATGAATTAAATACTAACCTGACTGATCAAACACGGGAGCATCTACACTGACTCCTTGACTTGATTCACTTCTTTAAGGACACGAGGCACTTCTCTGAAGTCTGCACACGTTAACACAAAATGCCACTCACTTTATTTTTAAAACATCAAAACCAATGAAGTCTGAGGCTGTCTGACCGGGACTCCTGGGCTCACAGGGAGAAGGACACCGTAACTTCTGTCAGCCTCAATGACAGATACATTATCCACAAGAGCAGTAACCACCCTTCTCTCTCTTGTTCAGTTCCCATTCAGGAGATAGCTTTGATGGGAAAAGAGAAACTACTGAAACTTCACCCAGCTTCACTCTCCTATATTCAGTTCCAGACCTTCAGCACTAATTCAGGGGAGAGCTGAAGTAATTACTCCAAGAAAAAAACCCTAAAGAATCCAAATTAAAAGCTTGCAACAACTGAGGAATTTCTGCCTTCAGGTGCATCTGCAACAAGGTTTGTATTTCATCATTCACAAGTTTGCCACTGAGCCAGAGACCTCCCAAGGGAGTCAGAATGGATTTCAAGACTCCTCTACCTTTAAGCATTAACGAATATTTCCTCTGTAAGTTCAAGAGTGTCCCTGAGTCGCTGTTGATACCCCAAACCCCCACCTTCAAGAAGCAGCCTTGAAAGATGACACAGCTTGGGTGCTTGTCCTCCAGCGGGCAAAGCTCTCCCTGCAGCTGAGAACAAGCACATTATAAAGCTCTTCTGACAAAGGGCACATTCCAGAGACAGCAGACCTGCATTCTGAGTTTGAGGAGATGACTGGAATGCATTTTCTCTTTACATAAAGACATTTCTTTGGAGGCATCTGCAATTCATGCAAATGAAAGGTTTCCAAAAGGTCACTGGCAATATAAAATGTAATTAGCTTAAAAACACCAAGTATTTTTAGGCAGCACTTTGCCCCAGGTTATCTTACTGTTGCTTGGGTTTTATAATCACAGTTCTTATTATCAGTACGTTTTTTTTTCCTTTCAGATGTAATCAGGAAAGCAAAACATCTGACAAATACACTGTTAAAAAGAGATTCTATTACTCTCAGGCAAGTTGGAGACTTACTCCTCATGGCTGTGCACTACACTGGCACATAATGCTACAGGTAACACAAAAGAGGTGCACTTTTACTAAATAGGATACAGCTTAAAAACATTAGAAAGAAAGAAACCACATTATGCTGCCTTATGA
This sequence comes from Psilopsiagon aurifrons, assembly GCA_025447955.1. NCBI lineage: Eukaryota > Metazoa > Chordata > Aves > Psittaciformes > Psittacidae > Psilopsiagon > Psilopsiagon aurifrons. The sequence continues at coordinate 52,630 of JAOEHY010027462.1, forward strand.
AGTCCAACTGACTACCCAAAATCGACAAAAGGTTTTGCCATGAACATTACCACCCCATGGGTACCTACAGCTGGCCTTCCTCTGCTTCAGCACAGCTCACAGCACTCAGTGCAAGAGGCAGAATTACTGTATCTCAGGGAACACACTTCATCCTACACCACATTTGGATAAATGAAGGAAAACTCATCCAGGAGTCATTGTAGCGGCAGGTTCAGGCTTGCTGCTCCAGCTAAGTGCCCAGAGGAGATAAGTCAAGCAATATGATAAAGCAATTTCATCGACAGTACAGAATACAGTATTTTTGGTTAATATGAAATTGAAGTTCTGGACCCTTAACTGCAAGTATGAAATGCCAGCGCTGAGTCAGGGAAACACAGCAGTTACTTGTATATAGACCCAGCAAAAACATGATGTACATTGTCTATTTGGTGTCCCTAGATGGTCTTTAAAGCCCCTTCCAACCCAAATCGTTCAATGATTCTATGATATGAAGAAAGGTCATACTACCAATTGGTTGTCTTATCAAAACTCCGGTTATGTATCAGAAGCATTTAGATCAAGTCCCCCTCACAGATGCTGACACCCGCTACATCTCTTTGGTCTGATACCTCCACCATTCCAAATGTGCCCACTATCTTCTCTCTCAAATTGTCCAGTTGATTAATGAAGCTAAACTCAGTGCAATTGTACTTAACCTGCATTTAGCTTGAAGGCTTTTCTATATCAGATCTGAGCATTGGCTGTGTGCCCAAACTCATGTCTGTCTGCTAATCCTATCATTTGGTCTAATAAAAGGTATTACTCCTCCCTACAAACCTTGCTTTGCTGATTCTCCTGTGAACCATCAAAATGCACTCTGACTTCAACAAGCTCCAATCCTTACACCAGGGCAAGATTTGTAGAATGAAAACCAAGGCATAAGACCCAGAGGAGCAAGTTCACTCAATAAATTGGTAGTGTGACACAGTCAGACAACCTGTGCTGCAATTACATCCTTGGTGGCACAGGACTCAGCCTGTTTCAGCTGGAGAGGATGTGAACAGCACTGCTCCCCTACTCCAGGCTACCAGAAAAAGAGCTGAAGTGACTTCAGTCTTGCTGTTGAAGTAGATGCATCAGCATGAATGATACGTTTGGTTTCTAAGAGCCTATTAATGTATTGCCTTGGTGACAACAGTTACCTCCAATGCAAGGTGCAGGAAGGACTGTTTTCCTTAGGATAACCCACGGACATGTGCTAGTTTGTCAGTATAAGAACCTCAGTGTTTTCTTAAAGCACACCCCCCCTTTTATTAGTTGTAGATACTCTGAACTCCATGTGCTGCAACTGCCATGGGCTGGATCTGATAATCCCTTATTTATAGAGCCAGAAAGGGACACATTTTAGCTTATTTCCATGAATATTTCAAAAGCTTTTTCTGGCTGAGGAGCAGAATGCCTCTTCAGGAGTTATTCCGCTCATAATAATGTGATTTTTGTTGCTTGAATAAGAGGAAAACTGGGAGGTTGTGTTGTGGGGTTTTATTGGGATTGTTTTTGTGGGTTATTTTATCAATTTCCATTTCTTACCACTGAGAATGTGTTTTAAAACTGACAAATATGTGAACATTGGTTTAAACATTGAAAAGATGTGAAAACAGCCCATAGATGAAATACAACAGAAAGGAAACTGCATGTTGCTAGAACACTGCTCTGAACTCTAACAGAGTACAATGCCTAAGCCTTCTGCCCAAGCCTCCAGCCCCAGAGGGCCCTCTGAATGACCTTACTGCAGCTTTTCCTTGTATGGCTAAAGAAAAACAAAAGCCACCAGCAAGAAAATAACTGGACCAGTTGCCAACAACCCCTCCTTAACCCACCTCCAGCTCTACCCCATCTCCTTCCCTATGGAGTCATACATTCCTACAAAAGGACTGCACTGAGAAATTATCAGATTTTCTTCTTAGCAACAGAGCATGGCTACACCACTCCTGCCAGCAAACACGACTGCTGTCTTGACAGATGCCTATGCAAGAACCAAGATCAGTCTACTCTGGAATCTGAAAAGAACAGAATAAAAGTTGTACATTTCCTTTAACAAGAAATCTTGTGGCAAGGATGGAGAAAGGAGGAAACACTGTCAAGGCAAAAACACACCCTCAAGGTCTTGCCTTGTTTCCCCATGCTTGACTCTTTCAACTATGCCTTCCTTAACCAGATGCCTCAAAAGTATCTGATGCTTCACCTAAAGATGCACCAGAGCTATAGCAAAAGGCTACATCTGAGCTCTCCACAGAAGAGTTTCTGAGACAAGCATATTCACGTCAAGATGTTCTGCAGCTTTTTGTTTCTCGCCTTTCACTTGTAAGAGTTTTTAGCTAATTGGCTCCAGAATTTATAATCCTGGTGACAGCACCGTTCCAGTGCGAGACGGAGAAGGTGGAGGAGGAGGGGAAGGAGGACAGAGGAGCTGCCAATGCTGCCGGCACCATCTTCTGTTAGGAGCACGCTACTGCAGAGCACCGCTACAGCTCGGGATGCTGATCCTCCACCTCCCAGCACTCACGCAGAATGCTCAGGGTCATCTTATGCTTAGAAATAACATGAGCACAACTTGGGAGGTTTTCTGCAGACTCCAGGAAAAGCAGGAATCCGAATATGAAGTGCAGCTAAACCCACCGAGTTTGAAAAGGAGAAAATTAAGCAGACGAGGAGGGGGGAAAAGGCAATTACAGCAGGAAAAAAACATGTTTCACCATTAGCATTGCACAATAAGAAGGTTTGTCAGGCACCGGTTTAGCCTACACATGTTCATATCCGTCAGCATTTCCATGATAAATCCTAATTTTCGCCATTGTTGATCACATTGAACTAAAACTTGGTATGCAAGTTTTTAGCACAGATGCTCAAATAAATTATGCACATTAGTCATTTAACTTTCAGAGCAGCAAAAGAAAGCTGCTGTTTAGTGGTGGGGTTGACTATAATTTATGAGAAGTTTTTTTTCTGCCTTACACAGCTAAAAAAGACAAGGCAGCTTACTTTTTGATTCAACTTTTCAAGCCATGTGTCTTTTGTATAGATGATAAACCAGTGACATTAGGAAACTATTTATAGCTACAAATGCCCTTCTCCCACCAACAGCTATATACGTACCATATTTCCTCCATTTACTATATGGCACCATGGTCTATACATTCATATGTGCATACAGACAGAGAGAATGTTGAAAACACATAAAGAAAATACCAATAATTGCAGGCTGAAGAGGTCACACAGTTGAGGTTGATGTGATCCAGATGAGCAACTGTTAAACAAGGAATTAGCTTGAGAGCTGAGCACTGATTACGTGTAGATACAATCAACTGATGGAGACATCCCCAGCAAAACAATCTATCTTTTTAGACAGGATCATATTCTGTGAAGTGTTTGAACTGACACCACTTCACAGCAGTTGCAAGACCCTACAGAATACACGCTTTCCTTGGTAAAATGTCTCAGTGTGTTCTGGCTGTCCCTACTCCCCTCTCAGCACTGGGAAACCATATGATTAAAAAGAACAATACAGACAGTACCACAGAAAAATCCAGAGTCTTTGAGACTCCTGTTATTATGGCACCTACAGCAGGTATTCAAGTAAATGACTGGCGTTCTGCCACCAGTCCACCTCTGGCTCCTGATGTCTGCTCAGGAAAGCCATACCACAGTGCTTGCATTACAAATTCAGAGACAATGTTATAGACAACCTTGTTTGACTGCTGACAACTAACACAACGTTCCAAAGGGACAGCCCAAGAGCCATGGTCAGTACTATCATTTTAAGATGCTGCATGTGAAGAAACGTGCATGACTGCTTTTGGGACAGAAGGGAACTAAAAAAGAAAAAAAAATCATAATAGGTACAAAGAGATTAATGGTTTTTATTTGCCTTTAAAATATTAGCCACAGAGTAGACAGGATACACAGCAACGTTCATTTTCATTAATGTGGTCTTCTGAGTGAAAATATGAGAAACTCGGGTTAATTACTGCATGAAGTGACACAGCTGAAGCCAAGCAAACACAAAGCTTCTCCAGAAACTAACTCCAGACTTCTCAGGCCATATTCTTCAACCTTAACCACAGGACCATTCTTATCATTTCCAGACTGATTCTAAAGATATCGTCAAACTGAAGGGCCCTCCTTTTTTTCCGGCTCATACACAAGCTTTCAAGGCTTCCTGCCCCACTGCAGAGGCAGTAAGAGAAATGCCTAAGCACTGGAAATCCAAAAGCTCTACAACTCCCAGAGCAATATGCAAAGCTTGGCAACAGGCTGAATTCACGGTTTTAAATATCAGTAGTTTCAAAGGAGAGTATTTTTTGTGCTGCTGCCTCCTGCTTAGCTGAGATTGTAATTCGTATATTTGTATTCACATCACAAATGTAACCTGGATGTGGGACATTTCCTTTGGCCCATCAGCCTCATTTCGATCATTAATTTGATCATAGCATCTCCCTGCTAAAAAGGATAATGAAAATAGATGAGTTTTGACCTCAAATTACTTCAATCTAAATGCCCATTCTAGTTTCCAAGAACTCTGGCCTGGTATTAACATACAATTATTTCACCTCGGATTTTTAGGAATTCTAGTCTCACACAAGTGAAAGATTCATAGTGCAGGTGAGAGTCACGCAGAGATGAAATGTTAGGCAGACTGCTCCTTCCCTAACTGCCACAGTGCAGCTCCATGCTGAAACACCATGTCTGCTGTACAATACGCCAACAGGAACAGTCTGTGCTTCCTATCAAATTCACTGATCATCTTTACATAGTTTTCTGGCCAATAATACACGCTGCTACCTGCATAACCCAAGGGAATGCTGAATCAGTGTCTCCAGAGGACGCTAACGAATTAAAGTTATCATCCATTCTGGTTGTAACAACATGCACATACATCAGGGATGGGAGTAGGAACACCAAGTGTCAATCACAATCATGGAGCAAGAAAAAATAGTATTAAGAACAGAGATAAATAGCTTCTACAATTTGTTCATCATTAGAAGTGATTGGAGCACTGAGCAGAGGCATGGCACAGATTAGCCTCGAATGTTTTCCAAGAAGCACAGTCAAATAGAAGGTAACAAACCAAATATCATTATTTTTACTGGTTTTGCACTACAGAGTTTGTACAGAGCTCCAGGCTGAAAAGATGGTACAATTACAACAGCTATGTCTGTCCCCTGTAGGCTTTTCTTTAGGCTTTCTCTATATATTTTCTTTCTAGCAGAAAAAGACTGGTTTCATAAGCTCCAGAGCCTGGTCACCTCAGAACTTCTCTCTCTAAAGATGAATACTGACTCAAGTAGACTTCCATTTCTCATACCAACAGCACAAAAACAATACCAAAGTTACCACAGTGCTATCAAACAATGCAAGCCTTTAGAAAACATGGCGTAGCAGAAACTCTTCTGGAATCAGAGCAGTGCTCCCTTACTGCCAGTCTTAAGGCTGAATGAGCAGCGGCCAAGGAGGCGCGATCTGCAATTCCCTGTCAGTGTGACATTAAAGAGACTTTTGCCTGCAGAGCTCCAATGCCTAACAGGACATGACCTCCGCAGCAACAGGATGTCTCTCCTGGCGATGGAGACCTGTTTTCCTTAAACTTGCTGGAATTTGTAATTTTTGAGACCTCTCCCATCTGCTAAACTTGACAGAACACAACCAGCAAGTTCAACAGTATGGGGTAGGCACAGGCAATCTCATCTACATACACACACAAAGCACTGTAATAAGCCTCACTTCCTCAGGAAATCAGACTAAAAATGGCACAATCATGAAAAGTAAAGGTCTGGGCAAAATCCCATGTTTTTAGAATTGGAAGCATAAGTCAATGTCTTGACTAAATTATTTTTGCCTTCCTATTTTCTGCTAAGGACTAAGTACATGATATAAAAAAGAACTAGAACAGCTTTGTATCTACTCAATTAGAGTCACAAACAACCAGATGTTCCTCTGGAAACTTACTATTTGAATATGTCTATTTGTAGTAGATTGGTCACTTGATGAGACCCTATCAGCTACTCCTGGTATAAAAATGCATGAGAGATTACTTTTGTAGAAGAGAAAAAGCAATACCTCCTTGTCACTGCTTCACAATATTACTCAATAAATAAATGCAGAACCTGTCAGCAGTTAATATCGCCCTGAAGCGCTGTGAATAAACATTTGCCTGATACTAGGTACACACACACCTCCAACAGAAATCAAGGTGCAATGTGCTACACAGATGAACAGGAGAAGAAAAAAAGAAAGCCCCTACCTTGTCCTATATTAGACATTAAGTGCTGCTTTTGATCACAAACTAACTCATAAAGCCTATTAAAAAGGCAGCACTTCTCTCTGTCAGATAAAAGGCACTTCACAGTAATTAAACTTCTGTCCAACTTTCCAGAAGATACAGGCAAGTCTGACAGGGTCTATTCAGATTTATGACTGGCACTCCTTGGGACATCCAAGGAAAAGAGAAGATGGGCAATAGGTTTACAGCACTTCTGAGCTAACAGCACTTATGGGGATGGATGGTTCTGAGCTTATCATCACTCATTCATTGGGGTTTTTATTAAATCAAATCCCTGCTGCCCAACTCAAAAGCATTTTGTGTTCAGTTTGCAATCTACATTCCCTAGCCTTCAATGCTTTAGTTGATTTCATTTTTACGCAACAACACATACAGCAGGTTCTTTGCGTAAATCAGTTTTACATGATTTATATAAATAAAGGTGGCAAAAAACCATGCCTCTTAAAGGAGTTCTGTGAGCACCTGAAGAAGGAAAATATTTCCTCAAACATATTCTATCTATTGCTTTTCACATATGAAACTATACGTCAAAACACATGGTTGGGTTTCTGACACTAGGTGATGGGAATAAACCATCAGCTCCAGGATCCCAACACCAGAACCAAAGATTTATTGCTCTTCCATTTTTCTTCATGTCTTCATCCTGCTCAGTACTAACTTTACTTTTTCCTTTTATTTGACTTCCTAGAAGACATCTCAATGGTCCAAAGTCAATATTGGTTTAGATAACAAAAGCAAAAGTAGAAAATAAATGATCACTTTGGGAGAGACTGCAAATAATCAACACAGTCCATTTTCATAGTCTGTCTTTCAGAATTAAAGCAAAGATCAAACTGAAAAGCAGTCCCATTCCTTCCTGCTCAGCCATCTCAGAGAGCAACACTGAGCAGAGGGGAAGTTTTCCCTTACATTTCAAATTCTAGATTGCTTGGCCGGGATTGTTGTAGGAAATCTCTGCAGAGACTGCAAAAATGAAGACAGGATTTTGGAAAAATAAACGTCTCTTTTCTTTCTTAAAAAATAATGTAACTACTACATCACTTTTAAGTAAGACAAAAGCTTATAAACTGCTTGGCCAACTTTCCATATTACAAGCTACGACTGTCAACTCTTCCTGAAAAAGCAGATTCCAAGTACCACACCTACAGCATCCATTTGATGGAGGGAAAAATGTGCTTACAGTAATGACGGTTGCATGGTTCAACTCAGCCACTAATTAAACACCCTTTTTTTCATTACCTTGTCCTGAAAAGCAAGCAGGTACAGCAGGTTATCAAGGTGGCCCTAAGTAATCTTCTTTTGAGCTTTCAGACCTTTGGGTTGTTATCTTTGTTCTGCAGTTAGAGCTCCACGATACTTCCCGCTGTTACTGCTGCAAGTATAATTTACTCTATTTACACAACTTGTAGCAATACACTCCAAAACAGCAGTCAGATTCCATCTCACACTATTAATGGCACTTTCAGCTACTTTATTCAGCAATCCTGAAGTTGCAAAGAGAAGCAAGTTGCTACTTATGTGTTCAGTAGAAGAGTTAGCTTCTCCTCTTCCCCATTCTAGCACCACAGGAAGGTTTTCCTTCCTAGCAAAAACAGCAAGCTCCAAGGGAGCCTACACAACTCCAACATGTAAACAATCACTGCTAAAAGAAACTGATTTAAACCTACTGTTCAGGAAATTCAGTCCTGTGGTTCTGTGACTAAAAGCAACCCATCTGAGCTGTACAGCAAATATGATATGCATTACCATTTGATCTCTAGGAAGCCTTGAGACACCAGCAATTGCAGGAGTTACACAAAACACAGACTGCCCTTCAGATCCCCCAAGCCAGAGGCAGGGGGAATGGAATATCAATGCAGGGGCTCATTTGCAGCAGTACAGCCTTTTTGTGGGGTAATGAACTTGACTGCCTTTTTAATAACAGAAATACTGGCTCTAAAATATAAACATTAATAAATAGAGAGCAGCTCAAGAATGGAAAAATGAGACAAAATAAATTTAGTCTGTTTAATTAAGCCATATGCCATTTGGAAAACACTGTTACCAGTGTGTTTGTATACCATATGTGCTGGGTTTGGCTGGGGTAGAGTTAATTTACTTCACAGTAGCTGGTAATGGGGCTGTGTTTTAGATCTGCGCTGGAAACAGCGATGTTTAGTGACTGCTGAGCAGTGCTTACACAGAGACAAGGACTTTTCTGCTCCTCACCCCACCAGTGAGTGGGCTGGGAGTGCACAAGGAGTTGGGAGGGAACACAGTCGAGACAGGTGACCCTAACTAAGGCAAGAGATACTCCATACAATCTGGCATCATGCTCAGCATACAGAGCTGGGGGAAGGAGGAGGGAGGGAGAACATTCAGAGTGATGGTGTTTGCCCTCCCAAGTGACTGCTACCTACGATGGATCCCTGCTGTGCTGGAGATGACCTGCCAAGATCATAGGAAATGGCGAATAAATTCCTTGTGTTACTCTGCCTGCTTGTGCAGCTTTTGCTTTACTTACAGAACTGTCTTTATCTCAACCCATGTGTTTTCTTACTTTTATCCTTCCCATCCTCTCTCCACCCCACTGAGGCAGTGAGCAAGTGACTGTGAGGGTCTAAGTTGCCAGCTGGGGTTAAATCATAACAGCAAGACTTTCTATTCTAGATAGATAAACTAAAGGACACCGAGAAGCAGTTGGGCTAGATTTGTCTCCAGGGTTTTTTCCAGAAGAGACCTTACAAAGCAAACTGTTCCCTTGTGATACCTTGTCCATGCTTGGTTTGTTTTCTGAAGTCCTGCTCATATACTGCTACAACAGCAATTAGCACCTGCTTCATTACCAAGCTTATCCTTTCACCAAAAAGAAACCGGTGCCTATTTGTCACCTTGCAAGACAAACAGGAGCTGGCAAACGTCTATCACACTCACTAAGCAATGAAGGAAAAGTACCATCAGTGGGAATAAAAACCTAGAAGACTACAGTGAAAGGACTGAAAGAATAATCCTTCCAGGCACCCTTCTGCCTATATTTAAGAGTTCAGTGACAACCAGACATATGCAGTGCACAAAGACTCAACAACAGACATTTAGGGAATTTTTAATACAACACTCAAACCTCTTCTCCTGCACTGAATTTTGCACAGGTAAGCCAAAACAATCTGTGACTCTCCACTGCTATAAAACTAAAGTCAGATGACAACTTCAGAGGATGTTTTCTTAAGCATCTACCAAATCATTAATTTTAATGGAGAAAATTAAATCAAAGCTTCTTAGGGTAGGCAAAAAATATTCTGTCTTTGTACTGTACATTGCTCTGTACACACATAACCAACAACTTCATAAACCAAACATAATGCTATCAGTACTGAAGACACATTTCAACTAAGGCCAAAAGAACTTGTGGTTGAAAATAATAGAAAGCTGAAGAAGTGCTGGGCTCCATCACTAGAGGGAGTCGTGATCACGTATTAAGTTACTTTAATAGCAGACCATTCTGACCACAATTATGAAACAAATAAAAGACCATCAGCTAAATCAGAAAAAGATTCAGGGAAAAGAGAAAATTAGATTTGCTTCCTTAACAAGGTTTTATTTCCAAAGACCTCCTCCTGGGAACTTTCAAATCATCTGTAATGAAAGGCTTTTAAAAATGTATCTTCTTGCCTCCCTTTTCAGACAGAATAAGGTATGTGCCAGGAGAGAGCCGAAATTATCAGTTTCAGAAATTACACACAGCATTGCATCAAGAAAATGCGAGAACTTTAATTGAGGGAACTTTACAGCCCATTTCACTTCAAATCAAAAAGTAATCTTAATCATGTTTTTATTTTTCAACTAAATTTGCACAATTACATCCAGCACGAACAGGCACTACGGAAAGGCGGCTTTTGCAACAGATGATTCCCTTTGGCCATTAATACATTTAGAAAAAGCATTTCTCTGACAGGCTGTGAGAAGGAGCCTAAAACCAAATATAAATCAGGAACTCAAGCATAACTATCATTCTTTCATTTGATCATTTCATCAACTGTGGCTTTGAGGGTTTGCTTGGTTTATTTTTAATATATGAAATGTCTTTCTTATACTGGTGAGGTATTTTTCACCCTTTTAAAGATCGTAGCAGAAACCACAGAACAATTTGGCTGGCTGCACTCACAGGAATTTATACTTGGCTCGAACAATTTTGCAAGTGAGTAAATAGTTTCATTAAGAGCAGCAGCACACACAAAGCTTTTAAGACCCAGCTTGAATCCTGCCCATCACTGGAAAGGCAGAGCCCAGACCATGACCACCTCTTGATCCAAGATCTACCACATACCTCAAGAGACATGAGCAAATGCAGCTCAAGACAAACTAAGAGTGCTTGTCCAGTGCCCAGTTACTTAGCAGTTGACTTCTTTACATTCAACACATTTACACCAAATTCTCCACACTTCTGTTGCTCAAACAAGTCAGTGAACAACCCGGCAATGCAAACAGTGCAAGAGCCTTTTTAAAAGAGAGCTACTGTTTTTAATAGGAACAGAAAATGGGATCTTAATATGAGGAAATAAAACAGTGTGGGAAGCAAAAATATGTGCACCGAGAAGCACTTTCTGGCACTCTACGGAACTGCGCTTACAAGCATCCAGCGCAGTCTGGAAAGTTAAGCTCTGGCATTTCCCCTATCAAATATCCCCTATTCTTCACCAGGGCAAAGACTTATTAAACAGCCTCTAGCTTCAAATACAGATCTCCCTCTATAAACAGACTGCTCCTCCCAAAGCCCAGTAGTACTCTGACACCAAAACTACAAACAGACTTTTCCACTACCATCTATATAAACTGGTCCTTTAGTTAGTCAAACCACAGTCCTCATATTTCTTACTCCCCCATCCACATACAGATGGCTACTTTGCACATTTTGCTTTGACATTCCCTTTCACGATGAAGTGGTCTGGGAAAGCAGCTCACTTCCCCTTATGGTGAACACTTCAGTGCATAAAATAAAGCTGGATAAACTCTTCACTGCAGCCACCCACAGTTCATCTTTTTCTTCCTGCAAGGACTTAAGTAAGCAATAAACTCTTCATCACCATGAGACAGAACATAGCATAGAGGGCTCCATAGAATAGCAAAGAAATCTAAAGAGCAGTTCTCTCAGTTTGCAGTTCTAGTTTTCTTTCTATACTCTTTAATATAGCAGTGTTTTGCTAGCAGCATCCATTACTGGTATCACTCACCTGCTCGTGATGGTAGAATTCTGCTCTTTCAGCACAAGTTCCCTTTGCTGCAAGGCCACAATCTGCCTGGAGAGATCATCCGGTGTCCTATACAATTAAAACAAAATAGAGATCTTTAACAAATCATTGGTTCAAAAACCTGTGTTCCATACATAACCACAAAGAGGTTCCACCAAAAGCAGACAAGGCAATTTCATCAGGTCAAAGTTGCTGCAGCCCCTCAAAGCAACAGAGCTGCACCCTGCTTAAGTAAAAGCCTGCTTTAATTTTAAAGCCATTGCTATAATCACCATCCAAGTCACATCATCTCACCACTGTGCACTTTAACCCATAAACCAACTCTTAAAGCCGGAGACAGCAAGACCAAATCTGCAAAGCTAGCCGCCTGTACAAACATTCATAGCAGATGAACACAGAGCTTATCACTTGCACACATATAGCTTGTTTTTAACACACATACAAATAGGGGTTCTTCTCCTCCTCCCCATCCCAGTGCCCAGCACAAACACACAGGGGTGAGCACACCCAGAGTTACTCTAATTGCTGTTCGACTACAGAGTCTCAGTGGAGCGTGATCACAGGATTATTACCAACAGGGTAAGAAAAGGAGGAAATGTACATAATATACTGCACAATTCAACAACTCTGGCTACTGCTGAACACTCTCTGATAGCACAGAGGTTCAGCTATATCACAGCTGACTCAAAGCAGTGCTCCCACGCAATTACCAATGTGCTGAGTTCAGAGGACTTCATACAAGCCATGACTCCAGAGCCATGGGGGAAAACATCAGTAATAATCCATCAGCTGTAGGTAACACTTCAGATCCCACTCTGATAACCTTTTCTTGTCAAAGAGATCAAAGATTGCTACAGATCAGCTAGCAACATCTCTGCAGTTGTCAGGAATAAGTTCACTTCTCCATCAAATCCAGTGACAAATCCTGAAAGCGAGTGGAATGGGATCAAGCAAGTTTTGCAGAAGTGAAATCTGTAGAAACTCATTCTGTCACGTCCCCCAAGATGCAAGTCAAGGCTTTGTTGTAGCTGGCAGATTAAATTAAGCCTGATCAGATTTACTGTATTCAAACGCAACATGCAACAAGGCTCCTGCCACTCCAAAAACTGAACAGGTAGATGTGCCTCCCGCTTGACTCAGGATTCTGACTAAATGTAAGACTAAAGACGCTATTTCTGTGATGGTGCCACTCTTCAACCAAATACACACACAAAGAAAGCCATCACTTTTACTCTTTGTCACTTCCAGCCAGATGAAAAGTGGATAAACACTGACCTGATGCAAATAGTCAGGGTTCAATTCTGGAAATCCAAGTTCAAAGGTTCCTTGGTTTTGCTCCCAGAACTGCACACTGGTAGCCTTCCTTCCTCAGCAGATTTTGAAGCCTCTAATACCACTTGTGTTACATGTAAGTTTTAAGAGTTTATATATTATAAAACAGATGAATGTGGTCTCCCCTCAGGCAATGGAGACATATACTGCAGCAGTCAGAGATCTGTCAGAAAAGGACGAAACATTATCCTTCAAAGGCATCACACTTGATGGCCAAGGAAACTATGAGAAGAAACCAAAACACCAACCTGAAGATGGCTTGACTAAACCATCTAAACTTCACATTCTGGTAACAGACACAAGACAATTTAAGCCAACACCTGGGTTTTCAAGTATGTTGCAGTACTAGACAACACACTTCAAACTCCTGAAGCTGAGCCAAAAGGGATTTTTTTAATGTAGGCAGTTCCCCACGATTTTAGTGAGGGCTACTTGATGGTTGAGTATTACAGCAAACACTGAAAAACTAATTCAACCCAGCCTGATGCAAGCCATGCCTCCGCATAACCCAAGAGCAAGGGAAGAACAACACTGGATTCTTGGAATCTCAGCTCTGAAGAGCTCAAATCTAACACCAGTCCAGCTTTGTTTTCCAAGATGGAGGACTCAGGGTCTTTCTACTGGCACATAAATGGAGAAGTAAATAACATATGCCAGAAAATGGAAGACACTTGGTTTCCAATGCTCCATGATGTCTGCAGTGGGGAAAAAGAACAGCAAAAAAACCTAGGAGTCTATAAAGCTACAGTCCAATTTCAACATTGGTTCTATCTGCAGGAAGAAGACCTCCAACTCAAGATTTTTTCCATAAATTAAGGAAACAGACGTTCTCTTTCACAGTAGTTTCTAACTAAGAAAATCTAGACATAAGGTAAGGAAAACATAAGGAGAAAGGCAACTTTGTATTAGTTTTGATGAGGGGAAAAAAACCCTATGTTAACTTTTCCACTTCATCCTCCTTCACTTACTGGAGTAATCAGAAGCTAAAAACCAAAAAACACCAGACAGAAATGGACGGGGTATGCTCAGTCTGCTTGGCAAAAAGCAGCTGTAAGCAGACACACCAATTTCAGTATAGACAATCTCTGTAAAATCTAATGCCTAGTCAATAAGGCTCTCAGAAATGCCATTCCAAGCCTCTCATAATGTACCCAAATATAGCAGATTTACCACAAGGATAGTTAGCATCAGGCATCTCTCTGGCCATGTGGAGTGGCAGTCCTCAACCCCACTGTCTGGTACGTGAAATATGAAAATGAAGTGTTTGGTCAATGATATAATTGCACATGTATTTTTTTAATGGGGAGCAAAAAGAATTGTATTTGCCTTGATTTTCTTTTCTCATTTTCTCAGAAATTCCTACGACAAGGTACTAGGACTGAGATAGAGAATGGAAATTAACCCAATAGGAAAAAGAGGGGATTCGAAAAGCCACAGATTTGTAGTAATGATAGCTACTGACAGATTTCCAATGAAAACCACTCATCCTCATCTGCTCAGCAATTCAAATCAAAAGCAGCTTCCAATCTCAGTTCCAGCAATTGGCAGCTTCAGGTTTATACTTAGTTCTGGAGGATGTTTCATTGACATTAGAAACTATTCTCTTTAAAAAACTGGAGCAGCACAGATACAGGACAGAAAATGATGTCAAAGGGTATCCACCCCCTCTAAAGAAGAGTTCACTTTCTGTAAAACTAAATTATACCAAGTGATCAAAGACACCTCTTGCATGCACCCTGCTGTTAAATATCTTCACAGAGAGGTTTCAAAGCCTATTTATGAGGTCTACATCCTATCCTGATTACAGACAATTTGGCAAAAGCCAGTTTAACACAGTTCAATAAAGGAATGACACTGCTTGCATGATGAAATTAAAGCAGACAAGCTTTCAGTTTGAAGAGAACTGATCAAATCCAAAGCACTGCAAGCACCACTCATCAATGTAATACACTCCTATTTCACAAGCTTCTGAGAACAATGCTGCATAAAGAGAGAAATGGCAGCACCCCAACACACACGTAATATGTTCTAGCCTTGAAAGCCACTGTCCGACGGGCTGGATGGGTATCATTTTTGTCAAAGCTCTGTCCATTCCCCATGGAAGACTTGCTATCAAAGCCAGTATGAAAAAGCAAAGCCGCCTGCTTCAGGAGAATCTGTATGACAATACATCTTACCAACACACAACCACCACAGCTGCTTGAGGGAAGTTTGATGCTCTGTCCTTACATAAACATACCTGTCTGAAAAGCTGCTGCTTTGTGTACTATGCTTGCCCTGCAAACCCACAGACAGTTTCCTGCCCCATGCCCCAACCCTGGCAGTGTTCAAGGCCAGGTTGGTCAGGGCTTGAAACAACCTGGTCTAGTGAAAGGCGTTCTTGCCCATGGAACTAGATGAGCTTTAACATCCTTTCCCACCCAAACTACAGCATGATTCTATGATTCCATGTAATGCTGGAGACCACGAACCATGAAAAACCCACACTTAAGTTTGCATAAGCCATGCAAAATCCTGTAAATGAAACACTTCACAGTACAATTCAAGAGCAGCACGTTATTAAAACTGAATTACATGCTATGTCATTATAAAGATAATGTGCAGAACAAATGACAAAGTAGCTTCCAAACTGCAGGTGCAGATTAAATCCCTGACTTCAGCACCTGGGTAAGGCATAAGGAGCCAAAAGCCCAATGTTCTTCGTCTGTGGCCCAACACATCGAGATCACGCTTCCTTCTGCAGTACCACTGAAGAAAAACTTAAAACCAACCAAACCAGGAGAATTTAAGCCTAATTGGGAGACAAGGGGCTTTTTGCCCTCAAGGAGCAAATTAGACCAGCATAGCTTAGCAGCACAGCAAGGGAGGAGAGGGACAAAACCGCTGTTAACCAGAGCAGTTTGACTTCCTTTGAAGTACAGATAATGTGAAAAGAAGCAATTTGAGAATGATAGAAGCCTAAAATTGTTAAAATGAAGTGAAAAATTGACTTAATGGGATGCCCATCCAAGTCATTCAGTGACTTCCAGGCAATCCCGGTACTCTTCTTTAAGAAGGGGAATGGTTTACACAGTATTTTAAGCCTTGGTTTTTTTTAATGTGCACAGCTGACATTTCACAGGCATTTGCAGAAAGCTCTGTTGAACTGTCTTGGTTCAGGTTCTATTATCATTTTGGTATAAACTAGCACAGTTACACACTGAGAACTGGCTGCTGAAGTAACATTAAGCTAAAACTCAGTGAGCAGATGAAGATGTTAAGAGTAAAAAACTGGAGTATTTTTTCATTTATAATTTATTAGAACCTCAATTTCTTACTGCTTCTATCAAGTGTTTCAAAATTCACAGCAAAGCAAGAGGTGTGACTGTAGCAACATACCTGACACTGAAGTGTGGAAGTACAAGATAAAAGCAAAACTACACAGAAAACCGGGCACTTGGTCAACACTTTGAAGGACTGAGCTCTTCAGTGCTTCTTTTAGAAGTTAAATTTGCTTGAAACTACCAAACTAATAACACATTTATGGTACAAAGCTTTTTGGAAGCCTATTGAATTAATACTTCTCTCTATAGTTTTAACTTGGTATGAATACACAATGACACAAATTTGGTTGTCTCAACTAAGTCCTATTGAATTGAAAATGAACACTCCGAGTTGTGGCACAGCATCTCAGCTGGATCCAGAAGCTGGTTTACACTTCAATATATTTAACTGATGAAGACCAAATACAAACATCTTCAGTAAAGGGTTTGTTAAGAGAATCAGGCAGAGAAAGGGTGGGCACATCTACTTCTTTCTCTTCACTCCAAGAAAAATACCTCTTTTATTTTGCATTTGGTGGGGGTTTTGTTGTGTTTCAGTGTGATTTGGTTTTCAAAGGCAGTCTCCTAAAAGTACAAAAGCCAGATTTTATTCCTTACTTGTGCTATGTGCGAGAAACACAAGAAGAGTTTTTTAAGTTCTCCACTCCAAGAAGGACATTAAATTCTTCTTTAAAAACAGAAAACCTTTTTCCTAGGCAGGAATACAACAGCATCTGAAGAACAAACACAGCCTGATAACATGACAACAACAGAAGACTTCTGGAAAGGCATTTTAGTTGTTTTAAATATTTCTGTGTGATTAGAAAGGCTGTGGGATGTCTGTAATAGTCTCTTCCTGTGCCTTTGAAGTGAGTCTCCCAAACACCCTTTTTGTGTATTTGAGCTCTACTTTAACCCCTCTATCTCTGGTTTACAGCACTCTCACTTCTTTCTTACACTTCACCAGCGAGTCCAAAAGCAGCTCAGTTCCAGTGACAACCTGCCCTTCAAGAAAGTACAGCAAATAGCAGTAATCGCAACAGCACATAGAAGCTTCCCAAGATACAGCAACATGGAGTTCTTAAGTTTAATTTGGTCATATTAACTCAAATTTTGTATCAGAAAATGCAACTTGCTCCACATCCCTTTACCCTCAAAATACACATCACCTCCCTGGGACCAAAGCTCCCCTTTGCCAGGCTAGAGGAAAACACTGCCACTAAAATCCAGCCTTGGAAGTTCTAAGAATCAAGTCTCATAACAGGACTTCTACGGCAACAAAAAGCCCCTCCAACCCCCAGCGCAGGTAGTTACACCTATTTGTTAATGTCTACGTGCTTACATCTTCCTTTCTATTGCTGACTACCTTAACTAAACCATATCATAAGGAACCTGCTACACTCATTGCTCACAAAAATAGATTGCCAACATTTCCTATGCAAATAGGACATATTTAGTGTTTCATAACACTTTAAAAAGTTTTAAAGAGCAATCACTTACCTTTATTCATGCAAAGGAAGGTGCTAAGTGCTGTCAGAAAGGCAAACTTAAGGCCTACCTTAGACTGCTTTCCAATAACTGCACACTTAATGTTTTATGTAAAGTGAAGGGAGGAAACCTGAAGTGTAAACTGAAAGCAATAAGCAATCTCGGCTCCTAAGGTCCCCCCCATTTAGGAAGGAAACCTCGTATTTGTGCATATAGAATCAACAAATCCAATTGCTCTCTACCAAAGCAAATGTCCCCATTAAGCACTTGAAGCAGAACAACAACTTATAAACACTTAAAATGTTTTCTTACAAACAAGTGTCTTGACAATTCTGAAGACAATTGATATGTCTCCTGAAGCAAAATTAGCAATTAATCCAATCAAGCCAGAATTTGAAGAGGAGAGGAAAAAAAAGGAAGAAAGCCATCTTATACTCCAGTCAATAGACTTTTGGAGGTTTGAAATGAAGAAAGTAATTTTCCTCCCAAATTTAACAATATGGCATCATAACAACTGATCTTTCAAGTTTCATTTCTACTTTAAAGATGTATTTAAGAGCTCAGCAAGAGAAAATTATTCTTACCTTTGAAAAACACTAATTCTTTGGCTGTCATTTCAATACACCAAACTCCTTTCTCAACCCTACCACTGCTCTAACAGCAAGCATAGGACAAACCACTGGAACTCCATAAGCACATACAATGCGTAGCTGAATGTACCCTTACAAGTGAAAGGCTTTAATAGACCAAGGAGAGGGAATGTATACATAGTAGTGTCAAACCTGCTGATTTAGAAGGGAAGATTAAAACAAGTCAGTTTTCTTTATTTATTTACTTATTTTAACCTTCTCCCAGAAGTCGGGTCACTGCAAACTGAATCGCATGATGTGCAGTTTAGAGCTTTCAGAGTTCTTCATGAAACAAAACCAATTTTCCATAGTTTGATGGGAAAAGTGTTAAGCGCACATGGCTGAACTTGTTACACAGCCTTACCAAAAGGGATCCAGCTCACCCAAGTCATGGTTGTAGACTTCTAGGCTTCTGGTCTCTGGGTGCATTTCAGTGAGAGCAGGGGAGCAAACCCAATTGCCTGTGGCCACTAAAGTGGCAGTCACTGGGGTTGTTTAGTTCATTTTCTGTCACTGATGGTCTGAACCATCTTCCCCCTTTCAACAAGAGGCTCTTAAGTGCCTCTGCTGTCTTCTCATTAAAACATATCCTCAAGCTCTCATTGAGCTCACAGTGCTACACTCAACAAGACAGGTAACATCAGGCACATGGAAAAAGCAACGAGGAGGCTCACAGGTGATATACATGAACTGCCAGTCTGGCTCTCAAAAGCTGGTGAGAAGTTAAGCTTCTTACACCGCAAGAGATCCACAAGCATGTCAGCATTTTGGGGTTTGGTGTTGATGAGTAATTGTTTGCTATTTCTCAAAGACTTGTTTTAGCACTGTCAAGACTGGAGTTCATCAAGAGTCAAAACAAACCCATGCTTTAAACAGAAAAAAGATGTTCTACCACAGAGAAAGTACATAAGGAGCAAGGGAAACAGAATTAACTAGGAAAACAGAGTAAATTATCTTGAGCTCTTACTAATGACAAATACATCTCCACACAAGCACAATTTGAACTGCTGCTAACCCACAGGAATGGCCTTTAATTGCTCTGTGGTTTCACATTACAGCTGACCAGTAGGTACAGAGCAAAACATCCTCAGCTCTCCATTCAGCTGCCACTCACTGGGGTTTTGGCAAAAAAAGCCAATGATTTGTAGCACAAATAAGGAATAAAATACAAAAAGTACTGACTCTAAACCTCTTACTTCTGCTTGACATATTCAAAACAACCAAACACTGCCATACCCTGTTCTTAAAAAAAAACCCACAACTTGCATGTATCCAACACACCCTTCTGGCATAACTTTTACTTGCATGGAAATCACTAACACAGAGACATCATTTTTATAGATAAGCAGGGCTTCCGTCTGATAAAAAGGGAGCCAACACTGTAACCAAGATGAGACACTGACAGGACATGTATTTTTGGCTGTCTTACAGATCTCATTAAATTGATAGTCTTGTTCTTTTGAAGCCTGTCTGAGATAAACCTGCAGAATATTAATGTCCCTAAATTACTGTATTGGTTTCAACATCTTTATTGATCACATTGTTTTCCCAGGTTCTTATCAGCTGCAAGCATTAGCCAGCAGTAACACAAAATCCCTAATCTTGAGCAAGAGGAAATACTATTACTGACAGCCTAAATGTCCTTCTGAGAGTCTAGACCATATTTTCAGGTACTTTTATATAAAAGTAGATTTAACAGCCCACATATTATTCTTATTTACTTCTGATTACAGTCACATACCTCTTCAATCTCATGGCAGGAATGCCCACTTTAACCTGCAACTGTAATCTACAGTAGAAGTTATTTTAACTGGGTTTTTAGTATCATCCAATAACATCAGTCACAGGTAAATTTATGATGACAGTTTCAGAAAGAACTGCTTCTGTGTTCAACTGAAATATAAGTATCTTTCAGACAGAACACTGAAGTTAAGCCTGTTGCTTTAATTAAGAACTATAAAACTCAAGCACAAATTATTTCAAAGCTTTTCACAGCACATCTCACCTCTGACAGGAGCAGCAAACTCTCCCAGTTTCAGTAAATGGGGAAGGTTAAAAACCTTGCTGATGTATTTACCAAGAAAATTAATAATGGAACAAATAAAGCAGAAAATGCCTCAGGGACATACTTGTCTTGTCAGTAGCTGCATATCCCTGCAAATTACTTGTATTAAAATGGTACAAAGGCATCAGCTACCACTGAGGCATCATTCAGGGTGGAATGCATTAAGTATGTAATACACTCAGGGTAAGACCAGTTTTTGCCAGAAACCAGACCATAGCAAGACTTAAACAGGTGAAGTTCAGGTTAGATGTAAGGATGAAGTTCTTTACCGTGAGGGTGCTGAGGCACTGGCACAGGTTGCCCAAAGAAGTGGTGAATGCTCCATCCCTGGCAGTGTTCAAGGCTGGGACGGACAGAGCCTTGAGTGACGTGGTTTAGTGCGAGGTGTCCATGCCCACGGCAGGGATTTGGAACTAGATGATCTTGAGGTCTTTTCCAACCCAAACCATTCCGTGATTAGAGTCTGAGGTATAGAGTTTAACCAACCTGAATAGGAACACCCAAAAGCCTCTCTAATTCCAATCCAATGTAAGTGAAATTAAGGCTATATTGATTTAAAGGATGACTGAAGACATCAGCTGTAAGAGCTATACCCTAAACCTTTTGTTTCTTACCTTGTAAAGCACCCAAATGTAAGTATGCAACACTATTTTTGAGTGCTATACTTAATAAGTTAATCCTAAAACATGAATGTAAATCCCAGGTTTTTGCTTAGTCTAGCCTCTCATTTAGCTATCACAGCATTTCCCACAGAACCCATTTCCCATTCAGAGCCTATTGCTCAGTTACTGGTTTTAACAAACCCAACAGCACAGGAGCTCAGTATCTCTAACCCCTACTGCCTGTCTCAGGCCTCCCCATTTAATGAAGCGCATTTCTCACTCAGCTGTCCAGAAGCTGGCAAGTGAGCTTAGCTGCCGGAAAACGAATTACATGCGTCCCCAGACGCATGTGAATAAACCGAAGACATTTCAGATTTACAGTGCTGCCTTCAAACCTCCTCTCCCCCAGCTCAGGGAGGATTTAAATAGGACTTCAAAGAAGCCTGAGTTCCAATTAAAACACTGTGACCACCCCAGGGACATAGAAATATTCCTCTGATTAGCAAGATGCGCTCTTTGAACTGTTTAGCTGAAAAAAGCATTCAGAACTTTGCAGAAATGCAGTCATTCTCTCTCAAAGCTTTTCTTTTTTTAAAGTTTCTAAAAAATTCACTATTCAAAGTGAAGGACAAATAATATTGCAGACTAAAAGTTTTATGGAAGCCCATTAACACATCAGCTCCAGGCACCTAATAATAAACATGAGACATGGCATGACCTCAACACTGCGGTCCCAGTACAAACCAGATGACACAAGTCAGAACAGGAGAGCCCAAAATGTCATGTTGTTGCTGTGGTTGGTGCTAGTGTCTCAGTATCACACACAGGCAGTTCAAAATCCCAATCTCACCAGCCCTCAGAACCATTCTCCCTCCAGGGCATCAACCCAGTGCATCAATCTCACCTCATTTTGAAGTTCTGCTTTCTTCCCTCAACATCCTAATCTTGCAAGCTGCACATATAAAGCACCTCATATCATAGAATCAGAACAGTTAGGGTTGGAAAGGACCTTAAGCTCATCCAGTTCCAATCCCCCTGCCATGGGCAGCAACCCATCACACTAGACCATGTCACCCAAGGCCCCGTCCAACCAGGCCTTGAACACTACCAGCGATGGGACATTTACCACTTCCTTGGACAACCTGTTCCAGTGCCTCACCACCCTCACAGTAGATATCTTCTTCCTTACAGTTAACCTGGACTTCCCTGATTTAAATTTAAACCCATCACCCCTTGTCCTATCATTACACTCCCTGATGAAGAGTCCCTCTCCAGCATCCTTGTAGGCCCTCTTTCAGATATTGGAAGGCTGCTATACCCAAGTCCTTTGACGTAGCATGACAATAAAACAGTAGCCCTCAGCCTTGGCAATAAGCACAGATTGAAGCAGTAAGTTCTTCCTTTCCTCCTATACACCCTCATACACCTCAAAGAGAAAAAGAAGAAACCAACCCCTCAGTCTCTCATTCCCAAAACTAGAATTGGATTATACAGTCCAGAAGTTTGGCCATCAGGAATAACGATGAACATTTAGAACAAAGAAAGATAACTGAGTCTTAGAGCATGCCAAAACAGTCAGAGGTAAACAGATCTAATAAACTGTGAAATGTGAAAGCCAAACCCCAAGCAACGTCATCCATAAATAATGTCAGACGGAAACAGAAGCAAACTTTAAGACTTGTTCATAGAAAGTGGTACTGTGACAGGGTGATCACATTAAAGATACAAACAGTGGCAGTTCAGCAGTTACTGTTCTCCTTCTGCTCTCAAAAATTAGTACAAGATCAGTGCCAGCAGCAGGCACGGGGGTGAGAGCAGCCAAGAGCAGTTATGACTTCCCTGCGTCATTGCTACAGGCTCCTGTGACTGGAATTAAGATATGGGCTGGATTGGTGTCACAAGCACTTTGACACCACCTTGGCTTACTAATGTCGTTGTGCTTTCGTCACTTTCAATGCTGGAAGCTGCCAGGGGAGGAACTACTGAAATGGGATAGCAAAGTTCTGTTAGCTTGAAATGTATTCACAGAAGAGAAGGAGCTTCTATTCTCTCCATTAACACAAACATCTCTGTTTCACACTACTTTTGCATCCTTCCTTGCATGCACATTTATCTTCAAGATCTTATTTCATCACATTGCACGATACAGCATATAGGCCTACCCACCACCAGTTACTTTTGCTTTGGAGAGCAGACAGTACAAAACCAACCGGACAATAACAGAAGAATTAAAAAACAATCTTCTAGAAGTCTTCACCATGTCCACCCCCCACTGGAGATCTCCTTGCAGCTTCCTAATTCTGCTCACTGCTGGTGTGACTGCAGTACAAGAGCTCCGCACTTGAGAAAAAGATGCATCTGACATTCCTAACTCTTCAGATTCCACTTGAGCTTGATTGTGGAGATACAGCCAAGCATTTATAACTTAAGTGTAAATGACAGTCCTATATAATACTTATTGTATGAATAACTTTGACGCTAAAGAGATCTACTTTGGACAACAGTTTCAGTGAGCAAGCACAAATGAAAGCCACAGCCATTAAATCACAAAATGATTCAAAGTCACTCATGCAGAGCTACTTCAGCTCCTTTCATCCTAATTCTGAATTCTCAAGTTTTCCTGCTATGCTACCAAGAAAATATTTTATTTACTTCAACTATTCTGTTGAATAAACTGAGCCTTTGCCAGCTAAAAGCCTTCTCCAAACTCAGCTCAGGCCTCTTTCCTCTGCTGAACCACAGCTTCTCTCATAAAACCCTCCACTTCAGAAGCATCTCAAAGAAACAGTGCCAGAATAATACACCTCTTGTAGAACTCAATACCTCCATCCATTGTATTCCATACTTAACCTTTGCAAAGATAGGATTAAAGCAAAACCACAAAGGCATATGGAAAACAAATCCCTCTGCTCAGAGTAACTTTGCAAATGCAGATGCTTAGAGAACATTTGGCACATGCTGAGCACTTACTCTTTGCACAGTCATGTATCAAGACCGGGATTTCTGAACTGTTAAATTTTCTTCTACCACACTTACTGTAATGTCATTACAAGGAAAAGAAAAATCTGTACACAGCATATAGAATCACAGAATAGTTAGGGTTTGGAAAGGACCTTAGGATCATCCATTGCCATGGGCAGGGACACCTCCCACTAAACCCTATCACCCAAGTCTCTGTCCAACCTGGACTTGGACACTGCCAGGGATGGAGCATTCACAACTTCCCTGGGCAATCCATTCCAGCACTTCACCACCCTTACAGTAAAGAATTTCCTCCTTATATCCAATCTAAACTTCCCCTGTTAAAGTTTGAACCCGTTACCCCTTCTCCTATCACTACAGTCCCTAATGAAGAGTCCCTCCCCAGCATCCTTATAGGCCCCCTTCAGATACTGGAAGGTTGCTCTGAGGTCTCCACGCAGCCTTCTCTTCTCCACACTGAACAGCCCCAACTTTCTCAGCCTATCTTCATACGAATACATATGACAGAAAGAAGATGTTCTGAAACTCTTGTAACCAATGCTTACATGTGCAAAGAGCTCTCTGTAAGCTCCTCTGTGAGATCCTCCAAGAAGATGACTGAGCAAAACAAGCAAGCAGCCACATCTTTAAGTGCTACCTTTCATATCAAGACATCTCCTGAACTATTCAATCAGCGCAAAAAACACACAGAAAGGTTTGACATGTGAAATCAACACCTCCCTGCACAGGCATGTGGCTGCCCTCTGAAGCTGAGCTCAGGCAAGCTACATCCATCCTTTTTCACTTTCAAAACCCTGAGGGAATGGGCACAATTACAGTAGTGGAAGATTCAAATTTATCCTACAAAAAACCTTTTTGCTTCAAACCCAGCGAACTACATAAACAATCACAAATCCCATGTGCACACTCACCACAGCCTGTAAAACTATCCATTTTTTATCAGGCTTGGAATAAAAGCTCAACCATAGAGCTTCTCAAAAAGGAGAAATGAGACCTGCGTATTGGTTATGTATCAGAGCTACCTCAGAAATGAAGGGGAGGAACATAATAGCTGAAACAAATGTTGCCCCCCACATCCTCCCTTCAGAAAACACAAAGCCTTTAAGTACACAAAACCAGCTCAAATGTATAGTTACCCTCTGAAAACTCATCAATTACCTAAACTGGGCTGTGTGGCAGAGAGCAGTAGAAATGAGACAGGGTCAAACCAGCCCTGGAATCAATTTGGGAGGAGAAGAGGATTTATTTCAAGAGGGAGGGATTTTATTCTCTCTTTCCCTTCTCCTACCTCACTTGCCAGCAATCGTCATGGCCCAAAGAGGCAGCAGAAGAAAATTTCATTAATAAATTTATTTCAACTTTCTTTTCAATGATGCTCAAAATGTATGCAAATCCATTCATTATTAGGTTTAAAAATTCCATTTCATGGGATAATCAGACTTCAAAAAACTCAATTTTAGTTTTAATCAGATTTTAACAAGGATATTAAGTCCATTTCGTTCAGAAGAGGGGAGAAACAGGGAATTTAACGCCAAATGTATTCAAGCTTAGCCCTGGGAGATAATTAAATAAAATTAATTTGGCAAGGGCTGTCTGTCAATGGAAAGGCTCCAGACAGCAGAGCACGGTTCTGAAAGAAACAAAACCACTTCATTACTGTACAAACAGATACAAAGCTTATTGTTCACACAGAAGGGAACTGCAGCTCTTCCGCAACAGCAAGACAACTCGAGCCCTCGAGCTGCCTCTGACAGACAGAGCAGTTTGTGAAGGAGAAGGCAGTTATTTCCTTCTCATTTCAGCTGAGTCCTTTAAAGTCCCCTAGCACAGGAAGGATGGAAAATGCAGGGGACAGCTTACACACAACCAGGATGATTCCAGTGCAGCACAGAAAAGAACAAGAAACAACCTAGTGAGAGATAGCTCATCAGACCTATGAAAACCCACATGAGTTTGTTGAGGCTGCCGGCAAGATTCCCAACAGATACAATTCCATCAAAATCTATGCAGCTATTTAGTTCCACCATAGATCACAGAATCACAGAACAGTTTGGGTGGGAAGGGAGCTTACACTTCATCCAGTTCCAACCCCTGTCATGGGCAGGGACACCTTTCACGAGACCAGGTTGCTCCAAGCCCCATTCAACACTGCCAGGGATGGGACAGCCACAGATTCTCTGGGCATCTGAATCCCAAATTAGTACCAAAAGAATCCTGTTCTCTCTGACAAATCCATGGACTGATATGAATGCTAAAACCTTGGGAACTGACTTTCTCACGTTTCAATGCTTAAGGGTCAAATATTTATTCTGTAACTCTTACAGTCCTAGACACAAAGTGTAGCTCTTTTAACACTGCGTACTACCAGATCAGCCTGACACTTACCTATTAACATCATACGGTACTAGGGACTGTCAATGAAAGTGACTTCTGGCAAATACTTAACATTCATCATGAAAACATGAAGCAGAAGGGCTGACTCTAAAGCAAAGTTCAGGATTTGCTTTGTATCCTCCAGACTCTTCCACAACATGGGCCACTTTAAAGATTTCACTGGACAGGATGCTGAGACATCTTGTCTACACCATGCTTTTGCCATGAAAGATTGGACCAGATGATCCTTGAGGTCCTTTCCAAGCATGAAACTCTACTAATCTAGACACACCATCATGGAAAACAATTATACAGGATACAAGAAACAGACAAACACTTTAGAAAGAAGCTATTCTCAATATGTAACTACAGTCAGAAGACTGACACTGAGAAACAATGTTTCAGCAGTTCTTGTCAGCCACAAAGAGGAGTGCATGCATTTTCCAATATCTTCGTCTACCCAACTGGAAAGAAAACAAATTCACTTTTCACTCTTCCTCTCTACCACCCTTCCAAACAGATCAGTTATTAAGAAGTGCCAATGGCATTTCCCTTGCCAGCTACTTGAGATAGGCGAGCCAACAGGTGTTGTGTGACCTTGACAAGTGGCCAGCTATCTAGAAGGCAGATGACGTCTTTGCCAAAGTCACGCTGGAAACCATCAGGCCTAAATGAAAGGCATGTCACAAAACAGGCTTGATGCCACCATCCTTGGCTGCTATATTTGCAGAAACCCACCTGAAACCACAAAGCTTCACCTCTGGGAATACAAAGAGGATGCAGAAATTTTATGTGTAGATGTACTTGCAAAGCTGACTAAAAAAGATAAATTCATAACCAGGTTAAAGTATCATCTTCTGCAGTAACCCAATAGCCGAGCTGGGAGGTTATCAAGGAAAACTGTCTTAATTAACTGATTACGAGCTGACTCCTCTGAGCATACTGATACTCAACACATTCTGAGTCAAAGCCAGATATCCCATTTCTGTCCTCCTTAGAAAAGGCAGCAAGAGGGTGGCAAGGCCCTGGAACAGGTTGCCAGAAGAAGTGGTGAATGCTCCATCTGTGGCAGTCTTCAAGGCGAGGTTGGACAGAGCCTTGAGTGACAGGTCTAGTGTGAGATGTCCCTGCACATGGCAGGGGATTGGAACTGGATGATATTAAGGTCCTTTCCAACCCTAACTATTCTGTGACTCTATGAGTTCAAGCCCTCGCTGAACAGCTTCATGTGTACCACAGAAAGAGGATGATTTGTGTCATTAGAACAGAAAAGAAGTTAACTTGGTCAGCAAGGTGTAACTCAGAAAAATCCAGAATTTCCTACTTCTTCCTACCCAAAAAACTGATTTTCCTTTCATTACACTGTTCTTATCAGTGTATCTCTGGGAGAGAGTTTAAACAAGTAATGAGAACTCAAAAACAATTCCAACAAGAATAATGTGTGATAGAACATAGTTCTTGAAATAGTTGGCAATTGCTTCCCACAGAGGCACAGCAATTGTTAAACTTCACTGACAAAAGAGCTGAGAATAGAGAATCTGTAAGGATTGACTCAAAGTGGTACTAGAGAGGAAAGAAGAGATGCTTGAAATCAAGTAAATACCTTTCTAGAAAAGCCAAAAGTACAGCTGTTGAAAGGTCAGGCCCTCTGTCAGATCTCATTTCCGTTTATAGCAAGAGGCAGTAAAACTTGAGAGCTGCTTCAGTGTGCAGAAGTTTCTAACAAGCTATTCCAAAACGTACCATCCTCTTACAAAATGCCATTGTGCAAGACATGACTTCATTAGAACAAACATTTCACTGCCAGGTAATGACCAAAATAGGAGCAGAACACATCTTAGTGCGCCAGCAGCTGCTAGAGAGAAAAGACAAACACTAACAAAAACGCCCGAACACACAAACACAATCACCCCACAAAAAAGCTTTGCCAAGGCACTCCCTGCATTTTGCATCAGTGGCAAGGAAGGAAAGAAGGTTCTGTACACTTCCAGCTCTTAACTGCTTCAGCTACATGAAACAGTTGGACGTGTTTTATCTTCTCTCTTGCTGAAAAGGCCTGACTCCGTTTTCCACAAGCTATTCTAACCCGACAGAAAGCTTCACTTGAAAATGGGAGCCCTGAGCTATCTACTATCAGCACTGGAAATAATCTCTTCTCTTCTTCCTCTCTTACCAGCCTTTGCTAAATGTGGTCAGTCCTTTCACTCACCACTGGCTCAGGAGCCTCTTGGGCTCCTAACAGCAGCCCTTTTCTGCACTCACCTCCCGCTATCTTCCTCCACAGTATGACCAGAACTCCAAGAAGCACCTCCCAGGCCATCTACAGAGGCACTTGAACACTTCCACCTTCCTGGAATTTTTCTCCTGGTGCATCCTATGCATGTGAATTAACAGGCATCCAGTTGCAAACAAGTACAGAGCCCTTCTAGTCCTTTCCACTGCATGTACTGCATTTTACAAAAGAAGTTTGTATTCAGCTCCCAATTCCATGGAGCCTTGTGCTTTGTTTCACTGAATTTTGTCCCACTTCTTTACTCGAATCCTTAGGGCCACTCAGATCTCCACATCCAGCTTTTGGGTAATTACAAATCTTCTGAACCTGGCATCATTAGCCAAGTTTTATCAGCACACACCAAAACCGTTAACAGAAATACTAAATACAGCAGATCCTAAGGCTAATCTTTGAGGAATTCTACTTACCCTTGCATCTTCCTTTCAACAATATTAAATCTATCCCTGCCTAAATAATTCTGTATACACCCTACAATTCTTTTCATTTTCATCTTCTCCTGCATGGTTTATACTTTCCCAAGTGGCTCTCTTGAGCAAGTAGTTCAGTGCAGTTTAAATAAATAAGATCTATTGTGGTTCATTTGATAAAGTAATCAAGTTTCCAGACAAAAAAAAACCTTAGCCTGGCACAATCCACCTTGGTACTCCTCGATCCACTGAAGGAGGCAGATACCTTGCACATCTAAGGGAGAGGGAAGGCACAGCATGTCAAAAGAAAATTTAGAACTGAAACATGGACAGATGCTGAAATGGAAAGGTGAAATTAAAACTGAACTAGAGATTACAGTGATATTGGGGTTGTGCAAATGGCCAAATGAGAGGCTGAATATGAATCAAGGATGAGCTTTTTGAGTTCTCTGACAGCAGCAAACCATCCGCTTGCTCATTAGTCTCTGCTATTTAAATGATAATTTCACTTTAAGGCAAACAGGACTGCTTAATGCGGGAAAGTGGCTCTTCATAAAAGCCTCTGCATTTCTGAAAGCTTCTCCTTCACAGCAGAGTGAGCACCTAAGTTCAAGCCATTTACACATAACATGGGTCACTACATGCTGGAAGAAAGCAAGCTACTTTTAGCCAACTGTTTTTCAACAGCATTCAGACACCAATATGGAAGTGTCTGACTGGTGAGTCCCCTGTAGCAAACAAATCACCAGCTATGCAGAAGATACCACCAGCACACATTTCCAAATTCAATTTTGCTCCTACTGGAAAAAGCACCTTAAGTTTATTGATTTGGGAAGTGACTATATTCAAGTTGGGACAATGTTCTATATTCTGATAAAAACAATGAAAATGGAAGTCATATGGAAAAAGAAGTGATATTTTCCAGTTAAAAGGGCCCACTGGCATCTTCCAAAGTAAAATCCTTATTCCCCTGGTAAAAATCATCCATCTTTTCTTTGATATCATTATTCTCCACACAGTTCCTGTAGGCAAACTATCGAAATTCCTCAAATTATGCAACAAAGAAGATGGATAATGTGCTAAGCTCTTGTTCAATAGTTCTCTCTGTCTCCAAAACGCCAGATCTCTGATCCTGGAAAGACAGCTCCTTTAACTAGTCCCAGAGCTTTGAAATGCAAAGCAAGGACAGACATCTTTTTGATGTGAGCTTGCTTACTTCTGTCTCTGATTATACAATACAGCCTCGGTCTGCCTGGATATCAGGTGTTCATCCATTATGTTTTACACTTTTCCTTATCTTTCCTTTAGTCTCAAAGACTTATTACTCTGATATATTCAAATGGAAACAAAAGCACTAATGGCAAAGAGAAAGAACAGTAATATTTTTGAACATCAGAGATAAGTACAGCTTTTGGGGAGAAAATTAATATCAGAGAGGAAAATCTGGCAGGAAGCTTTGCCCAGCACTTCAGTGAAGTACTGACAGGAACAGACCTACAGTATTACAGGATATCTATGCAAAGACATGCAGATTGTCACCACATTAACATGAAGTGCATCAACAGTGTAAGAATGGGAGGAGCCTAAACTCTGGCTAAAGCACAGATTTGACATCAGGCATCCAAACACCACATTTAAATACCTCACTCCTTCACAAAACCCAGCCATGGCCTGAAGTCTCCTAAAACTGCATTCTGACTCTGAACAAACTGCAGCTTCAGAAATTAAGATGACAAAGGAACATTTTCTCTCCACCACGCACAAAAAGCATTCTGTCACAGAAAGCTAAAACCTAAGGCACCGCAGAAATTGAAGAATAATGTATATTTTAAATATAACAAGATAACAAAACACAGAAGAGCTTAGAGCAATACTCCAGCATATGCTGTATGTCACATTCAATGGGTGACAGCTGCCTCCAAGACTTCTCCATGTAAATTATTGTAAGACATCATGATTAGTTTTCTCTTGAAACCTCTACCTCACTCTCTAAAGACAAAGATCCCCTCTGGAACAATTCAGGCACTTCTCCCTCAAGATTTTAAATGCTTCAAAAGCAACGCTTCCATCTTTTACACGTACACTGAATACATAACCTTTATATATAAATGATCCTCATCCCCCCCTTTTCATTGTGGCTGCTCATTGCCACTTTCCCCTGCCCTGCTCTGGAATAGCACAGGCATCGCTGCACCCACACAGTAAGCTGATGAGGGAAGCAATCTGTCTGAAAGCTGGTTTCCATTCTAGATTACTTCTTGCTCTGCGGGAGCTCTTCCAGCTGCAGTGCTCACAGACCCACAAAGTACCATATAAGAACGGAACATTTGCACACAGATACTCAAGTCAGAAGTCAAAGTACATTTGACCTCTTCAGAGAGTGAATTCTTTTAACATTTATCAAACCTTCAATGGAAGGCAATTTTTTCTATAACAAAATTAAGCCCTTAAAAGTAACTGTAAAATGTAGTACTGTGTCTATTCAGGACATCAGCAGATGCCTTCCCATGAGGTAAGCTGAGACCTCACAACTATAAAAGCTTCCTCTAAGCAGCACAGCTTCTCTTTTAGCTTGTTTTTTGTTGTTTGTTTGTGGGGGGGGTTAATTAGTGATTCCCTCTACATGGTGTTTATCTCTGGTTTTGGTGCCTTGGGAATTTCCACTATGGAGACAGCTTGTTTTGCACTGGGAATCTCCTAAACAGCAGTCATGCAATTCTCAGTATGTTCACAGATCATAAATCACAATTATTTATTTAAAACTTAGATGCACAAAATGAAGTTTCAAGATCCTCATATTATGCTACTTATGATTTTCTTCTCTAATTAGAGGCATAGCTCTAAAAGTAGGGGGGCACCATTAGTCAACCCAGAGAAATCCATTCCCCTTATCCCCCCACAAAAGTGGAAGTCAGCACTTCAGCTCAGGGCAGTGGTGCAGTTACAGACAGCAGTCACCAAACACTTTTCATTAGATCGATTTCTTGCTTGGTGACAAAAGACCAGAGGGATACAATAGGCTACTTCAATAACAATATCTGCTCAGCTATGGAGCAATCATGCCAGAATTACGGCATTACTGGAACTAGCAACCCCCAAACCTTATCTTGCTTGGATACAGCTAATGAAGTATCCAGAAACGGATAGGAGCAACTCACATCATTTCAACATGAACTGCTCTGGGTATCTGTCAACAGATTTTTGAGGTTTTTTAAACCAGTAACCACTTATTCATAATGGACATTCAGAGGAAGGTAAATTACCACCTTGTGAGAAAGGAGAAGATTATGAGCTTCATTCACTACTGCAAAGATATTCAATGCCTGATATAGAAGAGAACACAGAGTAGCTAAGCATAGTTAATCAAGATTCAAAAAGCAAAGTAGAGAACTACAATATTCTCCCTTTTCTCCTATTCACTGGGGAAAAAAGAGCGCTAATCCACCACTAAATGCAGAATCAAGGAATCTCATTCCCTTTTCCCTCCCTCTCTCCTCCCTTTCCTCAATTCCCCCAGCTCCAAAAGCAGAATGTGCATGGGAGGACTTCCCGTACTGAGTGTAGCACCTGTGTAATTACAAATTACAACTATGCTATCCACTGTACTAAACAGAGATACTTCCCACTTAATTAAACCCTTTCTTGGAGAGGAAATGCATGCACATTCACACTATCTCCTCTTCTTATCTGGTCTCAGACACTGCAGGAAGCTAGGCCCCAAGATTTGTCAGCCAACCAGCCCACAGATGTTCCCACAAGAAACCCAGGTCAGCACTAACAGGTTCATTCTTTGGCTCTAAGGGACAGGTCAGCAGATCAGTGGCTGCTGCCTGCACCTGGCAGGCCCCGCTGAGTGAAAATGGTCCTTAAACGCTGGCCTGAATTCCTGTTAAATATGCACTTCTCTTTCCAGACCCAGGCAGCAAGCACACAAACAGCTAGAGCAGTTTAATGCACTGTCATCAGTGAAGCCAACTGAATCTACCCTTGCAAATTGAAGGACAACTATAGGTACTCTTCAAACTCATGCTTCATTAAACCAAGAGTCCCTCCAGGTCAGCCTAACACCAAAATCACTGAGACCTCCCTTCCAATATAAATAACCGCAACTAGATTCTACTCAAGAATGTCCAAGACCATCTCTGGAGCCTCTGAGCAACACAGCATTGTTCAAGCACACTGCTTTTCTTTCTGTTATGTCAGACTCGCATTTAACTTCCATAATGTATTCCACGGCCCTTCACAAAAAGGGAGCTGATCTCTCTAGTGCTTCCTTGTGATGGGCATGGAAAAAAGAAATATGATTCCAAAGACATGAACAAAATCTTTTGCTTTATCTTCCACAAATATGAGTAACCTTCCAGCAAAACTCCAGTCTTTTAAGACTTGAAATATTCTGCTCCTTATGCATGAATACAAAGACAAATTCAGCATTAAACCTTGTCAGCTACTATCAGTGACTATCAATGTCTTCAGTATCTGACTTACTAACTACCTCATCTTTAAAACATACCAGATACATCCTGGAGTGCAGAATAATGCAAAATGATGTGTACCTGTTTATGGATAGCAAAGTCACCTGGCTAATTTTTTAGAGGACAAAGGCAATACCAGTCAAACGGACAAGCAGCCGCAAAAAAGCTTATTTAGATGAAAAGCTCACAGAATAAGAACCCTCTTTTTTTGGTATCTTCTACATGCTGCAGAAGGGAAAGTCAAACAGTAACAGTACTGCTCTGGAAGATGCAATTTTAAGGGTTGGGGGAGAAGAACCAGGCTTTGAAGAACTCCTATTAAACAAGACTAAATGTGTGGTGTAAACATGAAGCTTACAGAGCTGGTTTGAAAAACACTCTACTCTGGATGCCATTAGAGAAATATGCACAAATCTTTTTCACACCAAGTTACTACTCAAAGTACTGGGCAAGGAGACTGCAACTGCATGTATGTAGCACACTAGCAACATTCCTTACACTCGCTGACCCTTCCTGAGAGCCCAGCTGATGGTTTTACATCAGGCTGAGCCAGCCAGACTGAAGCAGAAACCCAGTTTTCTCCAGCAGCAGGAGAAAGGACACCACCTTGTTAATGGTTTTACGTGCCATCATCCACATAAGGCACCCGCCTCCTCTTGCACACAGCCTTCCCAGAGGATTTTTCGGTTAAAATACATGTTATTTAATGGCAGTTAATAAACTACCTGTGAAATATCTCTAAGCTAATAGTGCAAGTCTAAAAAGCAACCAAGTCTGTCATGGTTCTTCAGTGAAGATGGTCAACTACTCAATTACACAAATACTAGATCTTGAAGAAATACAAACTACATCAGTACATTCCAGACAGACAGAGTATAAGCTTATTTTCTCAACACAACTCCTTCTTAATAACAAAGACCTACACTATCCATACATGAATGCCCTTCTCCAAGGGAGTCAACCTCAAAATAAGGAAGACTTTCTACTTGCAAAGCAAGAATTTCAAAATTCAGCATTTTTCTTCCTTTTACAGTTGAAACCAAATCCTACAGCAGGAGTATGAAGTCAGAGCAACACATGACAAATGTATGAAAATCCCTGGAAGCGTAACAGTAACTCACAAAAGACCTACAAGACAAAAATCATTTCCACTATAAGAGACAGCGAACTATGGCAGGGAAACAGGCAGCAAGAAGATGAAGATACTAAAAGGACTTATAAATGACAACAAGAGATTAGGACATGTATAATGTGCATACATGAACTATACGTAACTACAATGTGTATTAATTTATTGTCTGGGTATTGTAGAGCTTACAAGGGTACTATAACAATTGTATAAGGCAGGTATAATTCTAAAGGCAAATTCTGGACAGAAGATTGCACAGCAGAATACAACACACCAACATGCTCTAGAGCTAAAGCGGTCTTTGCTTCCATAGTCTATGAGCACAAGAAGAAAACCCAGGAGCTTACAAGCGGAATGCAGAACCAGAAAACCTAAGATTAGCCTTTGAGGAAACTGTTAATGAACTTCTTTCCACCCACAAAAGGTGAAATATTATAAACACTTTGCTCTTTCATTATTACCAAAAAGAGGCCAGTACTAAAGCCAGTAGTATTACCACTGCACTTCTAAAAGCTGCACCTCCTTTCCAAGCATTATCACATAAAATTACACTCCAAGGCCTGATCATAAGCCAATCTGACAAAAAGCCTGCTGGGACCAGGCAATCAGTGAACAGAAACCACCAAGAGCAGACACAGAACAAGCCCTGTGGAAGTGCTGGATGAAATTAAAAACCATTCTCTCCTAAACACCACATGCTCTACATGTTTAACTTACATTCTCTGTACCAATAGAGTATGGTAAGATGCATTTCCCTTCTTCCTTGCTTATCTAGTTATTAGCAAACAGCATATTGCTCTGTGTCTCTGGGACGACTATCCAACTTGGTCCTATTTTCTTCTGGTATGAGATGGGTAATTAACTCTTCTCTTGATGATTTTAAAGGTCTTTTCCAACCTAGTTGATTCTATGATTTTATGATTCTATGAGCCACCAACAGTACACTCCAGGAACTTAACTAGGACAGTGATTTATCATCTTCATCAATCCTGACTAAGAAGCAATGTAATTCACGATGTAAGAAACCTAAGTAACAACAAAAAAGAGGGGGGAAAAAAGAGGGAGATGGAAATCATCCAGCTCCACTTGCTACAATTTCATGCAAAAGATGATTTTTCTCAGGAGCAATTCCCTCCTCTGTAAGAGAAGATGCCATTAATAGCACTAAACAATATGACCCAATCAAAGCCTAGCACTTTCCAGTGAATATTCTGATTTTAAATGAAGGAGTTATTAGACTTCCACAGGCAGAATCACTTGGTTCCATTTCTCTCCCAGTGTGAAATTACCTCATTAAACCTTTAACAGCTTGAGGTAAGTAAAAAGCTTTTACTCTGCTGTCTGATAGCACATGTTTTGTGAAAAGGATTCATACTATTTCTGGCCATTCCTTGCCATAGGAAATGTAGCACAATTCTAACTCCATCTAAATGTATATATCCTCAGCAGAGGCAGGAGAGGATCTCAGTCATACTAGCATGCCCCTAGAGAAAGGTTCATTGTCCTCATTAAACAGAGGACAGTGAGAAAACTAAGGCAGCTTTCCCAAGTTAAACACAAGTAATTTCTATGTGAAGCAATAATCTGCCCAAACCGTAGGTGCATATTCAAACGTTCCTACTTCCAAACAATCACAGCAGTTTGTAGATACAACTCTGTTGTTGGGCACATGTAATGAACGGAATAAAGAAACAACTAGTAAAATTAGGTTCTGTGGTTCATGTTGCGGCTCAGGCCGCAATCCAGTATGAAAGGTGACCTGTACTAGAATGCTGCTATCAAGACAGTTATTTACAAAGAAGCACCTCTCCTTCTAGTGTAACAACAACGTAAGCATTTAGATAAGATAAAGCAGCCCTGAAACAGGACACATGAAAGCACAGCTACACAGAAAACCTCCTGCAGTGGAAGAAAATGATCAGAAAATGCACCATTTCCAGCCCCTCTCTATACCACATACATACCAGAGATCTTAAAAAATCCGGTTCAGTGCACATGTCAGAAAGCTGTTAAGTAACAGCACCCAAACTGACAAGCTTCTGTTACAAAACACCACTGGAGGGGTAAAGAGTTTTCCCCCTTTTCTAAGAAACTGAGTTTATTCCATCTCTCATTTGCCAAAACAAAACAGTTCTTCAGCTGTTTTAGAGAAGAAAAGTCACCACAACATGATCTGACCATTTATTTTGATATCCAGATTTCAAAGAAATCATATTTATGGCAATTTGTCACAAGAATCTTGTCAACACAGATTCTGTTCTCTGAACACATCCTAATATTCTTAAGAGTTCACTTACTAAACTAGCAGAGTCTCTAACTAAACTGAATGTTTATACACAAGTTGTTCAGAGAACCCAAAACTGAGCCTTAGAGACACTGTCAAGCTGACTTGGTGAAAAACAACTGTTAGCTCCTACAGGTACTCTGTAACAGTATGTATCATATGATTCTTCTTCTGTGTAACAAAGTACTGGAAAAATCTCCACATGAAGAAGAGCTAGCAAGAAACATGACCAGCACACTGAAGAGATCAGATGATTCAGAGGAAAGGAAAACCATTTAAAACTGTACCTCCCTGTAGAGCTGTGAGCACATACCTGATGTTCAAGCCGGTGCTCTGGTCCACTTTCTCCCAGCTTTTTAATTTTCCCAGAAGTTTCTGAAGTACAGACCAAAAGAAGAGTTGGGGACACAGACAAATATTCTAACAGCTCATTTTCCACAGTTTTCCCATAATCCTCCATTCAATGTATTTTCCTCCTATGGATTTCATTATCTTCTTATCTAGCATTTCTGGTTGTCATTCCCCATTCCTCACAAACATTTTCCATGTCACCACAGCTCTATGACACACAGAATCCATGTTACACTTCAGCACTGTAGATTACCTGACCCTGTGAGCTACAACTAGTATACTAGCCTGGTAGACCAGACTCCTGGCAGTGGAGAAGTAAACAAGCTGTATTCTCAACACCAATTCTGTAGTAGCTGAAGTGCCTATTGCTCCTCCAGTTTCCCCTCTAGCTTTTTACTTTTAGTCAATGCCAAATTGTATTATCTAAACCTGATCAGACACTACTATAGTTAAGCAGATCAACAGGTTCACAATACAGTTAATCTCTGGACAGCTTGCTATCTAACTGATATGGAGTGGGATCGAAGCAAAGTAATTTTATTCATTTCAGACCACATTCTGGCCCCGCTGGCAAGGGCAGTAATCCAAGTGCCTACCAAGGTTCTTACCACACACCTGCTCAGCAACACCATATCTGCGCACAGCTTAACATCAAAAATGACATTTCTAGCAGAAGAGAGGCAAGAAACAAACAACAAGGCCAAGAAAGACACTATGAGGAGACAGTTCTTTACACAAAATCTCCAGCTGAAGAGATCTGTCACCTTTATTGCTATAGCTCCTCTTACGCTGACATTTAAGTCTGGGAATATCTGGTTGGAACACATTAATTAAAGCAAGTATCTCAAGTAAAAAATACAGGAAGAGCCTAAAACACAGGACAGGCAACAAAGGAAACCTCTATCCTGCTCACCCACCAAACACTCCCAGCTGCTCACCTCATTTTCCAATTCAACGGTCGCGAGCTGTGCTTGGACTTTCTCATAGCGTTCCAGTTTTCTTTGGAGACCTTCTACCTCTTCTTTGAGCAACCCATTGTTTTCTTTCATTTCCCTATGGTGAAAAAGAGAAACAACAATTAAAGAGCCAAGCAACTGAGTTCACCTGCACGAACTTTCTGGATACACCTGGAATTACAAGGGATCCTATGACATTGAACAGACTTCATGGCATTCAGCTGACTCGCTTCTATAACCCTCACTGCAAAGCCACTGCTACAACAGAAACTCAGGCACTAAACTGGGCTTTTTCCTTTTCTAAGTGCCACCCTCATTACGTCCAAAGAACCTGAAGTTTCGTATCTGCTTCACTGATTGGCAAAACAGCGTGAAGGGTAGCAAAAGGCTCCCTACTCCAATCTTCAGGCAGGCTGAACGCAGGCTGGAACACAGCAAGTGGCAGACACTGGGGCTTTCTGAGTGCTCTGTGATGGCTGAGCACGTTTGACACTGCTTAAGGTGTGCAAAGCTGAGAAGATAAAACCGTTTGTAAAAAATGACCTTTAATATGTTGATAGCACAGTTCAGTGCACAAAAACACCCAAGCATGAGAAAAGATTCCAAGATAACTAATTTAGAATTATAATTAAACAAGAACAAAAACAAAGCCAAGAGACTTAATTTTAGGGTAAGAAAAAGCTGGTAAGATCACACATGTAACTCAAGGGGTTTTTTTCTAAGATGCACCAAAAGAAAGGAATTAAGTTTACTTTAACAAAACAATGTAAAAATCTCTAAGACAACTTATTTCATAGTACACAGCAATTTAGTTTTTCAAACTAACTGCCGCTTCAGAGACCCAGGTCTATACCAGAATGCTTTAGACATTTACACAAAACTTTCCAAACATGACGCTGGAACAACAGGCCTCTAAAACAGTGGCAACAATAACTAAGCAAAAAGAGTTAAAGAAGTGACCAGCTGTCTCTGCGCTCTATGGGATTCCTTTCCCAAAGCTGTACAGAGCTCATCACTATCTTCAAACACTGAATTTTGTTCTAACAAACAGATGACAGAATGTATCTAACGAGCATCCAGAACAATCAGTACACATTCTGTGAGGCTCTCACTGGGTTTCGGGAGATTACCCAGATCCTGTCAAATCTTCTGGTAGCCATCACAACCTGCTCAATTCAGACCCAGTATTTATATGTAACATTTAAGCTTCCTTCTGAAGTTTCCCATATGGAAGCCCAGCAGAGCGATTTGAAAGTACATATAGAGCAACTGTAGCAGGTACAGAATCATAGAATAGTTAGGGTTGGAAAGGACCTTAAGATCATCTAGCTCAACCTCCCTGCCATGGGCAGGGACACCTCACACAAACTAACCCTCTCAACAACTGAACCCTTCTTTCACCTGAAGTAGGCATTTTCCTCCTTGAGTTGGCGCAATTCCCGCTCCATTTTTGGGAGACGAGCCAGCTCTGTCTTCATGTTCTTGACAATTAGAGCATCATGTTCCTGCTGGGAGAGCTTCTGTTCCAGATCCTAGAAAATATGGGATGGCAAGAGGACAACAATGATTAACTTGGAACTCATAAGAGCTACTCCTCCACTGTACTTTTTAAACTCAAGTCAATGACATGCATGAAGTTGGAAGGGAAATCAGTGGGTCATCTGGCCCAATCCATTGCTGAAAGCAGGGATGACTCTCGTTCCACTTGTAACACCTGAGCTGGCCTCTCCCCTACCCCTATTTACCTTAAGTTCCTAACAAAACAATATCTCTGCTAATCACTAAAAAGGACCCACTTCTAGTGAGTATTTTGCAGGGCAATCTTGTGCTCTGGCACAAGATCAAACACAGTGTTTCCACAGAGCATTGCAGAAGGATGTAAATCACCCTTCTATTGAAAAGCATAGGTAGATGCTTTTTCTCAATCAATTGATACAACAAAGGGGAAGCATGTCATGTTACAGTTAATCACAGGTAGTCTGGAGCATCCAAATCAATTTAGCTAACTTCAGCTCTTGCTGGCCACCAGATCAGATTCTGACATGACAAACTAATCTCTTATTTCTGCAATAGTAATTATGTTTGGAAAAACATAGTTCTTTCTTCCAGGGAAGAGATTAAAAACTAAAGCTTTATATACAGCCCCCAGAGTTTCTTACCTTAATCTTCTGCTCATATTCTGCTAGATGGGATTGGTTTGCTTGCAACATCTGGATTTGCTGACAAGCTTCTTGCCATTTTCTATTGGATGAACATACAAGACGACTTTTAGCACACAAGGAATCACATACCAGAAACCACCTACATGCAGAAGTATTTCTGACAAACATTTTCAAACATTACTAACAAGGTATATGGTACTGTTACAGCAGATCGGCTCTCTCAAGAGTTTCACCCTCACACCATCTCCCTTTAATTTAGAAAGAAAAATATTCATTTTAATAAAAACATGCATCTTGAGAAACCTCCAAAAATCAAAGCCACCTTAACTTTGAAACCAACAAATACACACTCACAGCAAATAAAGAGCATCTTTGAAACTGAGGAGTTGAACTTAGTAAGGAAGGAAAAAAAACACACTCATATCTTTCAACTATCCCCCAACTAGGAGTTAAGGCTTGGTATTTTTGTTCTGTTCAGTCTATAAAGTTCAGATTAGCCTTTCCCACCCAGATGTCTTCTGTTAACTCTCTACCATGAACATGAGACATCACTGAGATTTTAAGTTCAAGTTTGGGTTTGGGGTTTTTCTTCCTCAAGGTACAATTAAATTGCACCTCAGAGCTAGTTCCAAACAACGTTATAACCTGCACATCCAGATCAAAGAAACCCTTTGAAGATCGGAAATCAAACGCTGTGGAAACTTCTCTGAGTGACAACAGCTACAGAAGACTGAAGTTTTGTTTGCCTTTTTCTCTCTAGTCATTGATCCCCTGCTTACTTATGTTGAACATCCAGCTGTTCCATCAGTTCCTGCTTCTGAGAGTCTTGGCTTGTCATCTGCATCTCTTGATTCATTTTACTCCACTGCAGTTCTGAGATTTTCCCTTTTAATACAGTGATTGTCTGAATTAATGGAAAGAAAGAATAAGCACAGAAGGCCATGACTCTCCAGGCCAAATATTATGGATGATGATAGACAGAAATCATATCCAAATTAAAAGTACAAACAGTGAATCTAGAAACAATCCCATACTCATGCAAACCTTCAGACCTGCAAACTCACCTCAAAAACAAAGGCAAGAGAAAGTAATTTAGTTGCTTTCATCTGTCACCCAAATTGTCATTTCCATTTCCTATTAAGTGGGTGACCTCAAACTGGCATGAAAACTATCAAGCTTCAAAGCTAGATGATGATAAAACCCAACTATATATATTAAAGTAAAAACATTATCACACAACCATTCCAAATTAGATCTTGAAACACAGCCAAAATGAAAGCATCTGGGTTTGCCTCAACTAAATACCAGCTGTATTATGCTTCCTTAAAGGTGGGGGGCCAGTGGATTTTAAGATGTTGTTCTAAATATCTTCATTCTAAAGAAAACCTCACAGGTTTGTTTCAAATAGCCATTATTCATCTCCCCTTAGCACAAAAATCTTAAAACATTCCATACATAGGGTGTTTTCTAGACTGAGAGTCATGTCGAGTTCTCCTCTTGAAACTGATGGATGTAATAAAAAGAACACAGATATGCTGCACACATTTCAAACATGGGTTTAGTTTCTCTTACATGCCATCACTGTCTCCCTGGTTTTAAGCACCAATAAATGACACATTACATCTGTTTACCTGCTTTATCACACAAATATTTCCAGTGATAGCTAGGCAGCAGGAAGGCTTAAGGACTCTAGAGGTACACAGCTGATGCAATTAAACAGAAAAGTCACAAATTAACTAGCTGAACTTAACTAGAATGGTATCTGAAAAGGCTGAGAAGATGGTCTATTCATCCCAAAGAGCTGAATTCAGAATTATCCAAGTATTCATTCTACAGTGGAACACAAAGGCACCTAAGACACTTCAGGGAGAACTACTTTGTACATAACTTTGGTCTCCTCCACTCTACAATTCTCCTCACTTCTCTCAACACCTTCCCATCTTACCTCCTCCATTGTTTCCCCTTTCTTTACTCAGTGTCATGTACCCTGACTTCCAAAACTAGGTGCTTTATACTGCCTTGCACTTTTTTCCTCCTTTTCCATATCAATTTAAGAAATCCCTTCTCATTGTTAATTAACACAGTGACAGCTTCTGACCTGCTCACTTGTCTCTGGACTTGGTTAGGTCCTAAGCTTTGACAGCAAACAGACACATACCACCAGCGTTTATTCCTAAACGCAGTGCTTCCAACTATTTTACATACCACCAGCATTTAGCAGTGCTTCCAACTGTTTTGTCTGGGTTGTTGGTTTTGTTTGGTTTGGAGGGTTTGGGGGGGGGGGTTAATCAAAAAGGGTATTTTCCATTCACAAGAACTTCAAAGTCAGACACTGGAAGCTACAAAGGGATTAAAAATTTAGCCTGTTCTTACTTCATTGGCTTCAGCTAATTTGCTCTCCTTCTCTTGCAGCTTCTTACTCATTGTCTCCATACTCTTCTTATAGCTTTTGTTCATCTCCATTTGTTCTTTCAGTTTATTTTCAGCTTCTGTTTCCCTTTCCTGATATTGCTTTATGCGCGTGAGCAGCTCCCGGTTACGGTCAGCCTCTCGCTTGTAATAGTAAAAAAAACAAAACACAAACAGTCATAAGAGGAAAGTAGCAAAAAACCGAAGCTGTTTTTGTTTCTCCTGTCTCCATTCCTCATTGCAGTGGTCAGAGAGCACTAGCAGGGGCAAACATCTTACCACCAGCCACTCAACGTCAAGGAGCAAAGGGGCAAAGGAAATAGAAAATTAAGAGGCAGTCTGTCCTGGAAGACAAAGACGTGAAGATGAGAACACAGACATGACTCCACTGCACACTCAAAGATGAAACCATTCGATGTTCAATTTGAAGCTGATCCATGCACAGCAAATTGACTTACAGAAACTCAGATCTCAATAGCTGGGATAATAAGACAAACTTCCCTCTGCAACATCTGTAAGTTGTATGAGGATATTTAACATAAAAGAAACAGGGCTTAAATGCACAGTATTATCAATACAATAAACATTTTTGCCCTCTGAAAACCTCTCATACACCATTTCAGTTTATTCCTACCACAAATTGATTATTGAAAAAATGTGTAGTAAATTGCTTTGCTAATCAAAGCAAATCAAGACACGGATTTACATAGTAAGCAAGGATTATGCAAAATAATGTGAGGTTCCAAAAACTTTTATCCACATGACTCTGAAAAACACAGAATCTGAGCAGGGCAATAACCACAGTGCTGGATTAGTGCTGCTCCCTTTTTCTGTACCAGTATTTCAAGGGTTTCTGTGACTGACTCAACTACATTCCAGTTTGAACTCGGCTTAATCCCACACCTGACTTCAGAGGAACACCGACTCGCTATTTCACAACCGCACACCAAATCTGTCACCCAGCACCCATGTGAAATACAACAAAGCATGCTTATAATTTTTTTAAAGATTTCTTTTTTAATAATCAGCCTCCTATAAGATCTTTGTTATGCTACAAAACCCACACATCTACTACTTATTCCAGTAACGTAGCTAAGCAAATATATGTGGGCATCAGACCAGAAAGCAATAAAAGCTCTTCGTCCCTGGGTGAGGCTCACTGTTTTATCAGTGCAAGCTCTCTTGTGTGACAGTGCACAGTTGGCACTGCTGCCACTTCAATTAATTACAGTCACACAAAGTACACACTGGCAATTGTGCCAGCAGAAGTTTGAATTCATCTG
Organism: Psilopsiagon aurifrons; assembly: GCA_025447955.1. Lineage (NCBI taxonomy): Eukaryota > Metazoa > Chordata > Aves > Psittaciformes > Psittacidae > Psilopsiagon > Psilopsiagon aurifrons. Next base: position 96,696 of record JAOEHY010027462.1, read on the forward strand.
GGAGAAAAATACTTGAATACTTCTGGGAGAAACAAATACTAAATCCTTTTGTTACTGCTACCCATGAGGACTTCAGTGCCAAACTACGGGAACCTTGTGATCAGAACATTGGTTTTGCAACCAAACCAGGCTCTGACGTTCACATTCTGGTGTACACCAGCAAGTTAGCGCAATGGGCTGCGAGGGAATCTGCAGAGCAAAAGAGTTTGTGCTGGGAACTCTACAACCACACTACCACAACATCTGGAGTGAATGCAAACATAGTAAATGCATTCCAGGATCATTTACTACAGGTCTGCTGAAGTCTTGTTCTGAAGACAGTGTCTGTTAGCAGTTGGAGAACACTGTGCTTGCTCCTGGCCTCCATCCTTCAGTTTAGTTTCACCCCCAAAAAAGCTGACTATACAAGCTCTGAGACATTCCACTGCAAACCAAAGAACAGCACATGAGAAGTCAAGAGTATACCCCTGATCCAAACTAAAACACCAATACAGATGCACTATGTATGTTCTGACTTAGGTCTGTGACATCAAGCCATCTGCAACAGACATACCTACCTCATAGTTCCTGGCATTGGTATTAGCTGCCTTCTCCAGCTCAATGCGAGCTCGTTTGTGGCTAAGCTCCATCTGCATCTTCTCTCGTTCCACCTGCAGGAGCTGGGATTTGGAGTGGATCTGCCCAGCTTGTTCTTCCATCTCACCAGACCATGTGTGAAAAGGAACATTACACATCATTAACAGCATATAACATTGCTAACTCCCTCCTTGTGCTGTTCAGCTCACACTTGAATACCACTTCACAAGTTACACAAAACCTATAGCCATATTTATGGTACTCTCACACCAGCTGCAGACAGGGAAACCAAGAGTTCAACAACACACTAGGAAACCCACATTAAATCACTGCTAGCTGGAAAGAAGCAAATGTCAAGTTCTTCACTCAGAATTTCTCATTCAACCTCTAGATATACTCTGACAAAATGTATCTATCTAGAAAAAAAATGTTAATGATGAACTTCTCAAGCCTCATAAAAGTAACAGCAGCTACATGAGAAACATAGATCATGCTCCCCAGGAAGCTTAACTGCTAGCAGAATAACATGGTTCTTTAACTGCCACATTACACTTAATTTTTTCATTCCAATTACCCTAGAACACAGACAATAATAGAACACCTCATGTCCAAGCACTGTACATTCAAGACTAAGGCAGACTCTATAACCAGGGAGAGCCTCCTCTAACCATCTTTGTAATCAGAGATGTACCACAGACAGAAAATGCATAGTTTTTTCCATTCTAAACACAAAGCAGATTTACATTAAAAAGAAAGCAAGTTTATTTTATACTTAGAGACTCAAATAGAAATTACATTAAGATACACAACCCAGAAACTTCATTCCAGCCTAATAAACAGTCCTTAGGATCCAAATTGTTAACTTCATGCTGCGTGAGCATGAGGCAGCTTACAGGAAAAAGCCAAAAACAAACGTGGAAACAAACAGCAGCGGACAAGAAGGTGCAACTGGTCAGTATATCAAAGCCGCACACAAGGCAAATCTCCTGCACATGTCCAGACAAAGGAACTTTAATGAAGACTGTACAGAAAAGTAACAAAATAACTTGCTAGAAAATATTAATTGACAAAAGCTCCTTTGTTCAGCAATATGAAAACAACTTATAATTTAACTCCCTGAGCTGGATGCACCTACAACCAGCAGGGAAATATTCAAAGGACCTTCCTGAAATTTTTACAAAACAGAAATAAATGTCTGACACTTTAAAACAATTTAGAGATTCCCAAAAGCAAGCTTCCATTGAGCTTGTATGAATATCAATTGTAGAAAGAATGGCAAAATCTTCATGAAATCAATCCCAGTTCCTGGGATCAAAAGGAGTATATTCCACCACACTGAAGTGATCCTGAGAGCATCACCAGGATGAGGACACCTCACCTGCACCCTCTGCTGGTACTGAATCTGCAAGGCGCTCCGAGACGAGCCTGGCGTCGGCGGCCCAGGCACCCCCTCCAGTGAAATGAAGTTGTTGAGGGATCTCAGGGCGGAGAAGACGGTGGTGTTATTTTCGAAGTCATCCATGGCTCTGGAAGTACACAGAAAGTCATCAGCAAAACATGCAGCGCAAGCTGCGAAATACTGGCTGCTTTGCTAAAAAGAGGTACGTTGTTGCCTAAATGCAACACTAAATGGAAGGGTTTCCAGTTCACAAGGTACAAAACTCAATCTGCTGGTCAATGCTGGCATCAGCTTGAATCAGAAACCACCACCCAAGCAAGGCTGAAGCTGTAGGCTTCCTAAATGAGAAAACTACGCAAAACAATCTGGTTTTCCTTGAGCTTTCTACCTGAAATTATTTATTTAAATACATCCTCCCCCAAATCTCAGCCCATAAGTGGGTAAATAAAAGCCATCATAAATCATACAAAATTGAATTTTCCTTTGCTATACAATCAAGGTAACAGCCTGGGATAGAAGTTAACACTGTAGGACATGAAGATCTGCAGCAGCTAACACTAGCAACAGAACTTACTACTCTTCATTCAGACACCTGAGGCTGACAGGGGAAGAACTCCATAGTAGAAGCAAATCCTGCCTTCTACACATTTTGCCTCTGGTTTCCAAAAAAGCACTTTCCAACTGAACTTCCAGCAATAAAACTTCCCAAAGTCACTTCTGTGTAAAACTCTGTCTCCTCCTTCACGTAAAAGCTCTCACAATCCTCCCTTCAAATCTAGAATATTAAGTAAAAGGCCAAAGCCAAATCAAGCCTGGATCCCAGAAAAGCCTGTAAGGTCTCCCAGGAGACTTCAAGGAAGCCTAGCGAGCCTCACAAAGCCTCAGCACCACAAAAGGTTCAGGACCATGAAAGGCAGCGGCATCCACACAGCCTCGTACCAAAGGCACAGATTCGGGACTAACTTTCAGGGCAACACAGCTGTTACTTTTTGGACTTACATCACTGCGAAGAGGAGATATAATACCAATATAGGCAACGGATCAGCCAAAACCCAAATGAAAACTTTTATTCGCAATAAGTACCTCAGAACCTCATGCAAATCAATTCAGGAGACACTAATGCCAACAGGTAACTCTGCACAGTAAGCCTGATTTGAAATCGCTAACAACGCTGAAAATTAAAAGGATAAGCACGCTCCCGCTTCAGAAAACCCTCTGGCAAAGGTGCCCCCGGGCACCGCGGCGGGGGTTCCCCTCACGGACCCCCCGACAGCGCACAGGGGGAGCGGGGCCTCAGCAGCGCTCACAGCCCTGCCCGGCCTCGGCCGCCCAGGGGCAGGAAGAACAGGGACAGGGCACAACCACCCTCCCCCGCTCCTACGACAGCGGCCTCGGCCGGGAGCGGCGAGCCGGCCGGCGCGGCTCGGGGCGGGGCGGTCCGAGCGGAGCCCGCG